>JAXCLQ010000014.1:7134734-7151649 GCA_035584115.1 Cedrela odorata
TATTATTATTATTATTATTATTATTATTGTTATTGTTATTATTATTATTTATGATTCCAATTGGATATGCTCAATACTTTTGCTAAGATTAATTGAGGCTAAAGGGCATGCTCTAAGTAGGGCACGGTCACAATCATGTGCATCTGGCTGATAGCGAAATTGACCAAGCTTTAAAAGCACAATAATATTAATTACTGTTCCTGACAACAACATCCAATTAGGAGTCGACTCAGTGAGTAACAAACCAATAGGAGTTCGACATTCAATTGGGAATAAGCGGCTATAAATAAACCACAATAGTGAAATGTAATTGGTCGGTTACGGTGACTGCTATGCGGGGTAACCCAATCACTTTCTCTGAATCTCAAATAAAAAGCCCAATAATTCTTCAATTTACTCGACTCTATACAGTTCTTCGAGAATTAGGGTTTCTGGTCCTCGTATTACGATTAATCAATCGATAACTCAGACATGGGAGGAGGCAACGCCCAAAAGTCCAAGATGGCGCGCGAGAAGAACTTGGAGAAACAAAAAGCCGCCAACAAAGGTAAAATAATCAATTGTTTTATATCGCTCCCGCAGTCTCTATGATATTGTCTCCTTTTTATTGAAGGATGAGAACCCGAAATTGATTTTCCTTTGATTTGGTAATTTACAGATAATTGTTGTGATATTGACTTGATTTTGTTTTTGCAGGAAGCCAATTGGAATCAAACAAGAAAGCTATGTCGATCCAGGTAATTTTGTGTTTTAAAATTTATGTTAAGTGTTAATAGTCACAATATTTGCACCTCTGAATATGTTATATCGTTTGAATAATTATATCATTGTTTATGGTTTTGTTGTTTTCATTGACAAAAAATTATATAATTACATAAATTCAAGTTCGGCTATGGTTTTGCATGGCCTGCAATTTGGATGCTAGTGCTAGATTATCATCACTGTATTAAGAGTAGTTTGCTATGAATGTAGTGTAACGGTGGATTTATTTTTTTAATGGAGAGTGGACAGATTGGCAGCAGACTTGTTATTCCTTGTTCAGTGCTTGTGGTCCAAGTTGTGCTAACACTCATATTTGGTTTTGCAATATTAGGTCTAATGGGTCAGTTAACTGTAGTTTTCAATGTTAGAAGACTGAGGTGCCCCTGGAACCTTCATTTATTAATACAATTTTCATTAACTATGAACGAATGAAGATATTAATTGCGCATAACTTAATCCTGGTTCCTTATTTTTCCCTATAGAATTGTTTGCAGTTATGTTAAGAGATTTCTTTTTACTATTAGGAATTGCTTCATGCTGATTATCTAAATTGCTGATTATTTTTGTGAAGTTCATTTCTTGCTTGCAGGACGTTTAGTTTATTGCACATATTAGAATTATCTGCAAGAACAGACCTTTGTCAATCTCAATCTGTGTTATTAGTGTGGATGGGAGTTTGATGCCTTGACAGTATTTAATATAACATAATTAAGAAATTGCGTCATTGGAATCCAGGTTGTTTTGCGTAATTGTATACTGTTCAATTGATGCTGAATATCATCTGAGGAAAATTCAGTCTCCTGCAATGAACTTCATATGTTTGCTGATGTTTGGTAATGCTCTGTTTAACTGTGAATGCAGTGTAAGGTGTGCATGCAAACATTCATTTGCACGACTTCAGAGGTGAAGTGCAGGGAGCATGCTGAAGCAAAGCACCCGAAAAGTGACCTTTTCACTTGCTTCCCTCACCTCAAGAAGTGAATAGAGGTTGGGGGAAAATATTATGCTGATATATGATGGGAACATAATCTCCCTTAATGTATATTGTTCTCTTTCTTATAAATATTTAAGATCAGTGCTCTGTGCAGTCTATTGAATGTGTTTGTGTTTGTCAAGAGGGACTGGTTGATCATTCTGTACCCTTTTTTTTATGAAACTTGTATAATGATAGAGATAATTACTTATAAATTTCCTTAGTGATTTTTTATAGAAAAGTAAATATTTTGCAACCAGAACATGTTACAACCTGTTCGCAATTTCCGCTGCTGCATGCACTAACCAAGTATAAGATTCGGAGTAAGAAGGGGCCACTTTGTCAAATAAGTGTGCTGCTACATTACATGATCTTGGTGCATGCATTATAACAATTTGATCTGCCTCCGGCCCTATACCTTCCACGCTAACAAGACACCCTTTAATTGCTTGTAATAGTGCCAATACGTGTGAGCTTCTCTGCGGTATTTATAGATGCATCTGTTTTCATCTCAAGACTGCCTGGTGATTGCTTACGAAATTGACCAGGTACTCTTGAGCATATTTAAAAGATACGATGATTGTTTCTTCTCTAATTAGCGGCGGACATCATATTATGTTTTGCCAAATGTGCATCTTTACAACCCACAATCTCATGAAATGTACCCTCAAAAGTAGAGTGGAAACACATTTGGTAAATTTGAGAATCAATTATTTTCCTTCTAAAGTGAATAAAAAAGTCGGGTGTCGAGCAAAGCTCTCCATAATTTTTTTTTTTTTTTTTTTTAGCTTAGGAGGAATAACTAGAGACCACACAAGCTTTTACCATTGCGGCGAGCTCAATAAGCTCGAGGGACATTCATGATTTTGAGATGCAATGCTTTAAATTTCATTTAAAATTGCGGTGATTATGTTATATTTTTTAAATTTAAATTAAAAAGTATTTAGTAAATATCAATTTTTAATATAATTTTTTTCTTAATTTTCTAACATCTAGTAATTTCATGCACGGACTTGAAAGTCATCTACTACATAAAACTTGCAACCTAATATCCACTGTTAACACCGTACAGCCCCACTTGTCGAATTGCCAACTCAATTTGTCGGAACGAGGCAATGGGATTTTTCTGAATGACCAGACTTGCGCATTATTGGAGAGGAAGCAACTGCGGTTAAGTGAAATATTCCATTCATTGTGAACTGGAATGAATATCACTCTGTTATAGTGAGCTCCGTCCAGCCAATATGGTTCTAATTTGGTGGGCAAGTTATACCAATTTAGTCCAACGCGTGCAAAGAGAAATTTAAAGATTGCACCTATCAATTCAACACAACGAGACCTACGAATGTATTATATAGGAGGATAGAGGATAGTTTTTACATCATAATATTAAAATTGAAATCCGAGTCCTGAATAGTCTAACCAGGACAATAACAAACTAGAAAAGAATGCAAGCAAAACGTCATAAATAATTGTATTATGATTTTAAATAGCACATTTTACCGTATTACTAAAATGCAAACTCAAAGAACAAATTGCTACTAACAATCCCTATATGAGAATTAACTGGCGTTTATGAACCAGACAGTCAAACATGTGAAGACAAATAACCATTGTATGAATGAACAAGCTCTCCATTTTGGATATTTAAACTCTGATATTCGAAATTACCCTTAAAGTACATTTAGTAAGAAATAGAGGTTTCAAAACTTGAGACTGGTATGTATGGTTTGGTTGGGTCTTAATATCTTGGATCATTTTTCTCGAGAAGCTGGCACAACGGTAAATAAAATGCAAACAAAAAGGTAAACATGCAAGCACCAAGGGCTTGAACTTTGTTTTATGTCTCTCTTGACAGACTAAAAGTAATTTGATCAAATAGTGAACATCTATCCACAACCCTTAACTGCCTATTACTCACATAAGGTAGCCCTTAAGTTTTGTAGGGTTATGTAATTTTAAGCATCATAAAATATCATTTGAGCAGTGATTTGGAGTCTGGTTCAGATGAGAACTCCATGCGGCAGCCTACTGTGCACGTGTCCTGCTACTCTCAGCAGCCCTCACTTGTGCAAAATATGGATGGGTCTGCAGCAAAAACGACACAACCACAGTACATTAGTATACCCAAGAATTATGATGGGGATACAATAGTCAAATTAAAAGCTTGCAAACTATGTTTAGATGGATATAAGTTTCTATTATCCTTATTATCTGGCTAAGTATCAAATAATATTTCTCCGTAAATGTTCACGGGATGGAATGAAGTGATCAGTGTAAAGAATATCAAACACACTCTTATCTCCATCTCCAAACAGTATATCCAAACAGCACACTCAGGACAAAGTAAACCTTGACATTCCATATATAGCATGTATTTCCCTCCTATGCCTACTCTCACCACAAGATGTCAACTTTTGCCAAATTAATTAAAATAAAAAGAAGATAAAGAGAAAAAGAAAGTGGGCAACACAATCCATATTCAAGGTTAAACAAGAGAAAATGAAATATGACGGCAAAATTACTCATGTAATATTACCATTGCTTCTCTAGCAGTTAGCCTATCCTGGTGATCATATCGAAGGAGCTTATCAAGAAAATCAATGGCCTGCATGTCAAATAACTCCAAAGAATGAACATCAACCATACAGCCATTTGAGCATTGCAGCTAAAAATTTATTTAGCAGATGGTTTTCAAAATCATAAGATAAATGACCTCTGGAGAAACCAGATGCTGATTATCAGCATTAATAAATTTGGACCACGGCTTCCTGCTGTGCCTGCAAAATAGTAAATCCACACATCGATACCAATGAAGAACTATCATTCCATCTATTGCTCTATTTAGTGAAGGGACTGCAGTCATATTTGAAACTTTAATCTATCTAGGGGGAGGGAAATGTAGGCACACTAGACTTTCCTACAGAAAGTCCAATGTTCAGGGCAGTCATATTTTGTTGTGTAATGAAATCCTTAGCAGAAATATTGCACATACCTCCCAACAAGTGCATCGAGTTGAGGATCAAGCTCTAAATGATATTTGTTCAGATAAGCATTTAACTCATCAGTTCCCAGTACCTGGAATTATACTAAACAATCAGACAGCAGTTCTCAGGCATGAAGTTTACTAATCAAGACTTCAATTCACAAACAAATTATAAACAAATGCAGGCAACATATGTATGCCTATTATGCCAAATACACTATTAAGCAATGCAAACACAACAGCTGCAAATTTGATATTGGATAATGCCAGGACAATACAGCATCCATGAGTTCTCAACTGTAACAGTTCATTAAACACATCATGAGCTGAAGATACTCCACAATATTAGAACACAATTAGCCAGCAATATATTCTGGTAGCTGTCATCAAGCCCATATTCACTGGACAGTTAACAAACCACATAAATTTTTGGGCTATAATGTCGTCCTACAGGCAGGTAGCTTGATTCTCATACTACAAAATTGATACCTTCCCTTCTCAAACAACAAAATAAAATAAAGGAAAAGTGGGTTTTCTTGGACATTGGGCTCTCAAACCAACAACAATTTACACCTTGCCTGGTCAATGTAGATCAGTACCACACAGAACAAAAATAATACCTGCACCATAGGCAGTACCGTGGGTGCCTAATGTTTCAGCACACTAATTCAAAATGTCTTGCAATGTCCTTGAAGAGCTGAGATTTAAAGGGGTAAATCCCCAAAATATCATTAGAACCTGTCAAGATTTAAGAGCTTGTTCTTTTAAAGCAATCAAACTTTAGTAGACATCCTGCTTTATGATCAATGCATGTTATATTAGCGCACCCTTTTTATTTTTTCAGGGTCATCATCACACCAATCCTTAGTTCACATCTGTCTCATTCTCATAACTTCTTAACAGGTATCATTTCTTCAATGTATATAGAATATGACATATTTGAAGTCAATAGACCTGATACTACTACAAATACCCATTAGAAATACAAAACTAACCTAGATGTAAAACATGACCATCAACCATTTGATAAATCATATCCAAAGCATCATAAAAGAGCTATCGTGGTATTAAACCAAGATTGGCATGCAGCCAAAGGGAATTTGAGTTTATAGACCGATAAAATATTAAATGAACATGATCAAGAAAAAGATTTAATGCTATCTGTATACACAATAATGCATCATTGGTATATAAATTACAGAAATTCATACGATTTGCTTTTTATCCCCTAAAAATAACACAATACCAACATAACAAAAACTAAAAAAATCAAGGCAAATGAAGTACCAGAAAATCAATTCCTACTCACTACATTACTCTAGAAAATGTGTTATGGCGTAAACATCAATATAAAAGATACAGAATGACAAAGATATATAATATTTAATAAAATAACCATCATATGCCAATATATTTGAAATCAGCCAAACCCTAGAATTGTCATTACCTTAGCAATTTTGACAAGCTGATCATGGTTGTCATGACCATAAAAGAACGGTTCCTTTCGAAATATCTACATAAAGAATAACCATAATGAGTGAATAATGCAGAGGCTGCCAAGGAGAGTCGCCCAAAAACAGATCCATACACAATGGATGGCACTCTAAGCAAGGACATTACATTATTCTAAAGAGTAATCAAGAAAGCGCAATCCTTACCATTCCTGCAAACATGCATCCAAGGCTCCACATATCTAAAGAATAGTCATAGTCCTGTAAATCCACAAGAAGTTCCGGCCCCTTGAAGTATCTGGGAAACAGGAGAAATTTCAGTCCCCTACAAAGATAATACAGCAGTTGAAAGAACAAAAACTTGAAGGGCCTTTACAGAGCTAAACTCATAAAAGCTTAAGACAACAAATGCCATCAAGCACATTTGACTGCACGCCCTACATTATCTGATGAAAAAAAGGAAGCAGTAGTACATGAAAACACTATGTCCAATATTTCACCAAAAGTCTTTAAACTACCATTTTTCAGTGTTTCAGCACATGCTCAAACTAATACATGTTAAATGCTTGCAGTATCACTACTGCCTGTCAAAAAAATGAAATTGTTGACTACAATTATTAAAACAAACTACAATTGAAAGAAAGAAGTATACCCTTGGGCTTAAGTGGTAAACAGTGGGATATGGTAGTATTTAACTGTACTCAGTTCGAATTTACATAAGCTTCTGATTTTGGGGAAGGTGTAAAAAGATGGTTCTATCTGAAACTTCATCCAATGGTTCAAATTTCAGTATTAGTGATGGATATGATAGAATTGTCTAATAAATGGTTCACTTTTTACCTCAATCAATCAACCAAAATTATTGCCAGTACATTTTTGGGAAATTCTATCCAACAATTCTAAAATCCCAAGAGCTTCAATTCTTTGAGAATCCTAGGCCTTACAGTTTAGTACACATATCAAATGAAATATTCTTCATGCATTTCAGGGTCAGCAAATTGAACACATCTAAAACCTCTCCCTGCTTGTCAATGTTATAAGAATTTTCTGGTCACTTTAGACCACTATTGATATTTACAACCCAACCATTGTTTCATAAAGTGTGACAGTTTGAGGTATAAACAATATAAGACATTCCATCCACATTAGGCCAACAAGAGTTTGTGTCAAAAAATCCTTTAAAACAAATATATATATATATATATATTAGGCTCATCCTAAGTAAACAGTACCAGATATTTCCACAGATGTATCTTGCATGTCGTATTAAATTCCAAGAAAAAGATTAAACATTACCTAGAAGCTACACGAACATTATACTCCTTGCCAGGATGATAAAATTCAGCAAGACCCCAGTCTATCAAACGAAGTTTTCGCAACTCATGGTCTATCATAACGTTGTGAGGTTTGACATCTCTGTGCATTATTCCCTGCGAATGACAATAATCTAATGCCTGCAATTTGAATGTAGCCAACTAGTTTAGCATGGAAAAAGTTCATTTGCTACACTAATTAACTGCTCTTTCCAAAATTTATAAATGATTATTAGAGGAAGCTCTTCTGGGTAAATTGTAAATTCTGTTTAACCCTTGGAAGATGTAGTTAACAGAACATTCCACTAAATTCTCCTCACAATCAGGAATATCAAGCTTAAGGTAGTTTAACAAACTGCTGTATGGAAATCTTGTTTTTGCAAAAGGTTAATGTAAAAAAAGGTTGGAAGTTTGGTATTAAAGAATGCATACATCACCTCACCACCAAAAAATTAAAAAAATCCAAGCCACCCTTGGAGTAGTGACATAATGATTTTAATGGTTACTTCTTGGAAATATTAAAAAGGACCAATGTAAAACAAAGGCTTGTCATAAAATCCCTTCTTTCCTTTCTTTTCGTAGGCAACAAATACGCTAGAAGTGGAAGGTTACAATGTTTTACAAAATTCTGTTACATTCAATAAAATAGGCTCCCATTTTTTAGTTTTCCTAAGTCAAGTTCAATGAAAATATTCATGGCTAAGCTTGATTAAACAAATTAAGTGGAGGAATGGACGTTTCAAAGAACACAGTGTAAACAAGTAATCTAAGTAATAAATCCAACACAGAAATTACCTTCAGAAGTTCATATATGTAGTAGCGTATGTCATAGTCAGTCAATGTGGGATACAAAACTTTGAAATCAGTGCTGTTCACATACTCAAATATCAAGCTAGGAGTTTTTGAGTGCTGATCTCTAACAATATCAAGAAGCTTGACAATATTTGAGCCCCCACATAGATTCTGAAGTATTTTTATCTCCCTCTTTATCTGCACAAAAAGATATATCGAATCATCATAGTTATTTCTTCAACAATATCTCAATAATTTGACAACAAAAGATTAGGTGTGAACAATACAGAACATCATTTTATACTATAGAACATCATTTTATACAATAGAACAATTTAAGTTACTATACCTTTAAGGATTACCCTAATTAGCAGCACATTTACAGGAGCAGCTCATATACTTGTTCAATATATATGTTGCTAAATGAAACAATATATCCTTTGCCTTCCTCATTTAAACAATGGAATCCTAGTAAGCCAAAACATCACAACTAAAGCAAACAAGATGCCAATTCTTGAAAAGGTAACTTATTGCAGAGCAACTACTTTATCCATATTCTATCTCGTTCATTTAGAAACACACTAAGCACTTACCTTCTTTTTCTTAACAGGCTTGAGGATCTTAATTATGCACCGTTCATTGCTATTGACATTTATACCTTCAAAAACTTCACTGTATTTTCCCCTTCCAACTTTCCGAACAACCTCATAATCATCTTGATCACTGGACAGAACATACAGAAAAAAGTTATAAAGCTGAAATAAATAACCATTATGAACAAAAAGAAACAAAGAGGCAATCATAATAGTAGAAATCAAGGTACGGAAATAGTTCTAACTTACATTCTTCAAACAGAACAAATGAAACAGGAAAGCCAAAAAAATGAAAAGAAATATTCAATGAGAATTGACATAAGCTATGACCCTAGATGAAGAAAAATGGAGAGAAAGATTTCACATAGCCATCTGCAACTAATTTAGTTCTTGAAAACTTGATGCATTATTGTTCTTTCATCTTTGAAATATGAACTTCAGCAAAAATGGACAAAAATAAATAAGATTGTGTCCAATATTACCATTCTTTTCAACCATACACAATTATTAGCCATTCTTAACCAGTAAAAATTTTAAGCTTTCCCTTAAACCAAATACGATAGGCTCATGTCCATCATGCCAAATCTACAGTGGACAGAATTAACAAAACATCTATCAGAAACAACAATAATCTGCTATAAAACCCAGACAGAACTCAGCTTGCAAGGAAAGTACCTAGATGCTTATGAAAACCAAGCCAAGCCCATCAAGAACGGATGTGGGCCAATTGGGATCATAACATGATCACAGTCAATCATCATTTCTCCCATTTTCTTTTAAAATGAATCTATTACAGCTGAAGCGCCTTCAGCTAATTGATTTTCCCTCCTCATATACTTAGTATTATTTACTGACAAGAAAATATAAATGCATATGGAAAAGCAAAGATATCTTCAAAGAAGCAACAGTACAATAAACAATAGAATACAGAATTCATTATCCAAATTCAATATCACCGATCACGTTTTATCATTATTAAGCCTTGTAGATTTCGTAATCACGAGATCCAATTAAACGCCACGGAAAAAATATCTAAAGTTCGACAAAATTTACCCCCATTGAACAGTTAGAGACTCGTAATCCCAGTACTCCTTGGGGCGAATAACGTTGACATCGTCATAAACACGAGCCTTCGACATCACTCGCCGCGAGATCTCGCCAAGATTTCTTTTATCAATCTTATCGATAATATATCCTTTGCAGGTAACGGAAGTGGTGGTGTCGGTATCTGTGATGTCGAGATTGTCTGTTGGTAAACAGGTGCGCAGGATAGGATGGTTCGCAATGGGTACACGCAAGGCGAGAACAGCCCACGCAAGCAATAGGCGGAGGGGAAGTGCCTGAGCTAGTGCTGCTGGGTTGTTGCGATTGCGCTTTCTTAGCTCATCTTTCATCTCATGTGCAAAACCACGAGCCCATTTGCAGTGCGTATTTTTTTAAAAACAATTTTCTGTTGATTATTATTATTATTATTTGGGTTTTGGGTGGTTCGATACTGTTGGCCGTTGGTTAAAAGGTTTAACATCACAAAGTAAATAGAAAGCGAAAATAAAATGGGCCAGGTTGGGTTGGGTGGGTCGGCATTCTATGTGCTATGGTTACAAATATCTGAGGGTGGAGGCTAATTTTTAAAATCGTGCAGAAGAGTTGAAGTTTCAATACATGGTAACACAATCATCACATGGATGGAGAGTAATACCGCTTGGTTAACAAAATAGAGAGATCCTATAAGACAGGTTAATGTTCCTAACAAGCCTGCCTAAAAATTTTGGAATTTATGTAATCAAAAATTTAGTTATTCAAGAATCTATGTTAGCTAAAATTAGAAGAACATGTAATACCAGAGTGTCATGTAATACACCCTTCTTAATGAATTTGATGCTACCACTATAACATGCAAATGATGCCTAAACAGTATTTTTTTTAATTGATTGCTTTACTTGGAAGCAGGTCATACCTCCAGCTGTGATGATTTGAACCAGAAGTACACCACCTTCCATGATCAGCAACATTAGCATAATTCTTCATGTATTAACGTTCAAATCATTGTATTTTATATTTTTTTATATTAAATAACTTATCAATTCACAGTAAAATATAAAACAACTAAATATCAAAGTATTTAACCTGCCAAAAATTTTTAAAAAAAAATCTATAATACACCAACATCGTTGAGGGAAAAATGTTACTTGTAACAAGTTGGTGATGCAAGTGTATTCTACAGAAAAAGCAAAAGGATGAAGGAAGAAATAGGAGATGCATTTGTAATTTTGTCAGATATTCACACAGCTTTAGGTTGGATTTGCTCAAAATCAAAAACCTCAAACATGAGGCGCCTTACATCTGGCTTTCCATACACAGTGTAAGCAAGCCCATGAAGGGCTTGTTGAACGGCAGTTGTGGCAGGGTTTCTCAGTCTCCGATTGTGTTCATATGCATCTTGAACCTGTTCAGAGTATATGATAAAGCGATGAAGATTATTTTCCCTCAGATACCTTCCACAGAACTTGTTCATAAGAATACGTCGGTGCCTCTCCTGCAGCCAGTGTCCAGGAGCATCTAGATGCTTCATCAGCAACCTCTCAGCCATTACAAGATCCTACAAAAAAAAAATATGAAAATGGACAAGCAGGAAGATTAGTTTACCACAAATGTTGTGTTTTCATCTCGTTTTACTTCTCTTTGATTCCTCTCTTAAGGTTGTTGAAGGGCAAAAAGAAGAAAAATTATTAACCTGGATCTTTTGGCCGACATACTCTAGTCGCTCATAGCAAAACCGAGGATGCTCAAACTTGTATTTAGATGGATGCAAGAAACAGAGCTGTAATCCAGTAAGAAATGAAGCAATAAGTTAAGAAATAAGTAGTCAGGTGAGTATATTAACATGCCAAAAATCCAACAGATTTGTATCTTATCTATAATGGATATTTAGCAATCCAATAAAATGAACATCTATGAATGACAAATAATGCACGAAATAACTTTATTTCACACAAAAGTTCATCTTTGAATGGTTCAACTCTTGGGAATAGGTTGATTAAACACACGGCTGAACCACTGAATTTTATGATAAACGAAACAGTATGCTAGACATACGCTATAAAAATGATCATTGATGATAGATATGGCCAAAACCAGGATTGATCTGCTATAATTATTGCTGATCTATTTCGTGATTATTTCTTTCATCATGTTTTTTTTTTCTTGCAAGTGTTGCTGGTAGAATAATACATACATTAGTTCAATGTATGTTGCACTTTACTGCAACAATCAGAACTGACAGCAAACAGGGGCATCATAGTTTAGGCTCAAAAAGACAAGTTTTAATACAGGTATCATACATGACATATACATACGGACAATAAACATGAAAGGCAACAAAAAGAACTACCTGTAACCCAAGTCCAAGTTCAATATTCCTAGCTTCAGTAATTTCTGGAATTCTGTCTTGTACTGACAAAGGATATCCAAGCGTTTGCAGAACATGGGGTCTGCTGTCGAAATCCCACAGATTTCCTCGAAACCGATGCATACCTGGTGGAACGCAGGCCCTGAAAAGCCTTGGGTGCGCAAAGAGAGCATCTTCAGGTGGCTGTAAAGGAAATAATAATTAACTAAAGGACTATTCCAACACAGAAAACAATGAAATCCCCTTTGTTAAGGTAAAATTAAAATGCAACCAAATCCATTGCATTGCTATGTAGGTATAGTAACTCATACATGATCATAACAACTAGCTCCAAATATTAATGCCCTCTTTGCAATCCTAAAACTGCCCTAACATTCAGATATAATACAGTCTGGTATTATTTTTCAGATCACAATCATAGATTACCCTGGCTCTGGTATGCAAAAGCTGTGAAAGATGAAAGCAAATTTTTATTTCCATTTCTTGCCTTCCTAACATCATAAAACAGTTTCTTTTTTTTCTTTTTTTCTTTTTTAATTGAGAAATTATATAAGGATGAAAGGAGAACGAAATAAAGCTTACCTTGTAAGCCGCAACATCTTGCCAGCTAAGCTTATTGCCCTCAAATTCAACAGATACATAATCTACATCTTCAAGTTGCCGCCTTAACTTTGGCTGGCAGTCCTCATCTTCTGGATCCATTCCAAATACTTCAAAAAGAACCCTATATACTTCTGGCAATCCAAAACACAAATATATAGCCCCAAACAAAGCTGAGAACACAGACCTGAACATAACAGCATAAATTTAGTATTCATTATGTTCTATCAGACAATCGATCATCTTATAGACCACTAACACAATATTATGACAGACTTTTTTACAACAAAATTGCAAATTATAACATTCAATGCATTGCTGGTGGGATGATGAGGTCCACAAACTTAATGATCACACCTGAAACATTAGGAGTGAGAAATAATTTATGCTTCACTTTGTATATAAACGGAACAAAGGGGAATAAACAAGCAGCACTATAACAGAATTGGAATGTAAAGTCATAAAATAGTAACCATGTAATGAATACATGAATCCCATACTCTAAATTATAAGTTAGAATGGTCTAAAGAAATCACATCATCAACTTTCATTCTTCCTCCAATTCATCCAAAGAACTTTCATAACAGAATCGGAATGTAAAGCCATAATTTGTAACCATGTAATGAGTACATGAATCACATACTCTAAATTAAAAGTTAGAATGGTCTAAAGAAATCACATCATCAACTTTCATTCTTCCTCCAATTCATCCAAAGAACTTTTATAACAGAATTGGAATGTAAAGCCAAAAAATTGTAACCGAGTAATGAATACATGAATCACATACTCTAAATTATAAGTTAGAATGGTCAAAAGAAATCACATCATCAACTTTCATTCATTCTTCCTCCAATTCATCCAAATAACTTTCATTCTTCCATAAAAGTACATTTTTGTATGAGAGTTTTGTCTTCTAAGAAACACAAGCTTCCATCTCATATATGAGAAGACTCTTCATACTGCATCTTCCTAACCATCAAAATAAATTTTACCTCATAACTACCTACTCTCGCCCGTCAATTCCTGACCTTTCATTGTCCTAAAAACTGTCTCTCACACAACCTTATCGGGATTTCAAAAATCTAACTGCATTAGGTTTTACTCACACTGATATTTTAGCCCTGAAATTGCAGCTACTTTGTAAACAACAAGATTATCATCAAACCAATTGTTCTGATATTTGATACCCATATCTCAGCCTTATAAAAATTATAAAGCAGCAGCTCAAGTGAAAATATGACTTTCGCAAAGCATGTTATGAGATCACTAATTAAACCTAATTCTATAGCTTCAGAGATGGTAGAGAACATAGGACACTGAAAAGTAGATAGTATTGTCATCGTTCCATCAATTGGTTGCCACTTCAGTTGACCTCCCTGGTAAGAATGGAGAGCATGAAGACCACAAAAAATCTAGCAAAGCACTTCCTATAAAGTATAATAATTACATCACATCCAAGCATATGATAGAACAAGTGCAGAACCCAACTGAAAAAAAAAGTTAAATTTCCACCATGCCTCATCCTGATTCTCCAATAACTGGATGGAGTATGATGTTTTTGCATCTAGTCAATTGCCAAGTTCCCACCTTGTTTACAATGAATTCTTGACATGACAAAATTCTGGTGGTATCGTGCAGATATATCAAGTGGTATCAAGCTCTGAAAGAAGTGGCCAACAAACAGAATGGTGGCAAATGGTGCCATTTGTTAATTGATTCCTGGCTAACCAGAGCAAGACATTCGTGTTCTAAAGTATGTGTAATTATGTTTGAATCCCAAGGTATAAACTCCACATGGCTTTTAAGACAATGATTTTGACTTCTTGAAGTACATATTGGAGGGTGGAGCACTAAAACATAATTAGATATTAAACTTTCAGGTACAAGCATAGTAGAAGGAGGGAAGACCTCTTCAACAATTAAATTTCTATCTGAGAAACACCAAAACAAGTGAGCCATTTCAGAGGGGGGAAATTCTAGTGTCACCTTCCAGATAAAAAGTCATCAACTCAACCACCCAACATAATCAATTTAAACCTACTATATAAAAGACTTCAACAAAAGAAAGTTGAGATAATTACAATCGAATCAAAGCTCAGGCTCGAGCATCATTAAATTCTACAACAAGCAGCAAATGCACATAGGACATCTTTCTAGATGCAACATTTAATTCATCTTACACACAGGATACTTTGTATGAATCGCACCATCTTACATTGTTCTAATCTCTTATTACAATTTCAAGTTAAAACAGTAGACCGAAATAATGAACTAGAAAATTCTTCAAAAATAAATAACCACACCACTAAGAAAAAATACATCATAATATAATGAAACATAATATTCACAGAAGCATAGTATATACAGCCACAAATGTAAAACAGAAGCAAACTTACTTCACAGGCGGTTCCCGTTCTTTTCTAATCAACCTATCCATGTCATCATAAGGAAACACCAAATTCTGCAAGCTAGCAGCTTTAATCCACTTGGGCAAGTACCTCTTCCCAATCAAACCAAACACTCTCTCTCTCATTGGAGCCGGTGACTCTCTCGGATACTTCTGCAAGAAATACTCACAAAATGCCATTTCAAGCACAAACTGCCCCAAAAAACATAGCCTTGAATGCCCTGATCTCACATGCCTTGTCTTAGTTCTCTCACAGGACGGATGCTGAAACGCTAAATACAACAATGTATCAAAATGCTTTGCAGGATTATCATCTCCAAGTTGATCAGAAGGCTCTAGAGAATACCCGAAAGCTTGCTTTGCCTCAAGCAAGTACTCGTCTATCCACGTTTTATCGGCATTGTTAAGACGCGAAGAAGGCAAGCAAGAACTCAACAAAGGGAATGATTTTAAAGACAATTGTGGACTTTTTAAAAATCTATCAGCTAGTCTCTTGTCATCAAGTGGAGGTCTTAAAATAAACTTCTTCGGGGGAACTTTTTTCCTCGGAGATGTCACTCTTTTCCGTTCTGCAAGCTCTTTGAGGAGTCTTTGTGGGCTGTTTTGGGGCTGCTCCTGTTGTGGGTCTACAGCTACAGCCAAAATACGAAGATTTTGCCAGGTGGGTTTGGTGAGTTTTGGTGTCTTTAAAGAAATTTGTAGTGGAAATGGAGAGATTGAAGAAGAGAAAGAGATATTATCAGAAACAAGAGATGAAAAGGAAGAAGAGAGTTCCATGTTTAGAGCGTAATATTAATAGAGATGTGAAGTGGGTTTTTAGAGCAATTCTTCAAGGAAACGAAGTGAGTTCTGTGAGTTTGTTCATGAGTTTTGCTGTTGCCACTGATAGAGGGTTTTGCGCGTTGTGTTGCAGGGGTTTTTGGGCTGGTGCGGTTGGGTGGATAAGGTAGAGCGTCAGCCCCAAATGTAGCTCCGGCAGTAGAGATATTTCTCTGAGATGCTGTCGTTTTAGTTAGTGAAAAACGGAATAAGTGGCATTAAAACGCAGTGTCGTTTTACCAACAGTAGAATAGAGTTTATCAAGGAGAAGATATCAAACGGGCCAGCTAGGCCCGTTTTAATTTTCACACTAACAGGCCCATTTATCAGAAAATAGCGGTCCTAGGCCTGCTAGGCATGTGGATCTGACATCTCGACCCGAAACAATCAGATCTGCATACCATGTTGGACAAAAATTGGACTGCGTCACACAACTTGCAATTCTTCTCTCGTTTTGGTGTAAATAAATAAACGACAGTGCTCTGACATTTGGGTTAAATGCCGTCTCTTCAATTTACAAATATAATGCGTAAAAGTTACACCCCCAAAGTTTGGAGTAAATGGTAATTTTTATTTTATTTTAAAAAATTGATATTTATATCCCTTTGTCATATTTATTTGTTAAAAAATATTTTAATAGAATTTGACATATATAATGACCAATATACCCTCTAAAATAGGGATCTTAATATTATTTTACATTTTTCTAATTATCTATCAATATTTTTTCTCTTTTTTAATATGATTAATTTTTGTATTATTATTATTTTTTATATTAAAAAATTAAAATATTTTTCTCTTTTCTATAAA
>JAXCLQ010000014.1:7153874-7169956 GCA_035584115.1 Cedrela odorata
TAAAAATTAGGGACTAATCTGTTATTATACTATTTCAAGTTATTTCGTATTCAAAATAATAGTATGTGCTCGTTTCTATATTATTTTACTTCAATTAATTTAAAAGAGCAACATTTTGGTAAACATTTTTAATTAAAAAAGTACATCATCCCACCTCAAATGAACTCTAGTTCTTAATATATATAATAAACCAAACCTCGTAGAAGGAATATTATATGTAGGAGACCGATGAAAATAATTGTTTTGAAAGAACAAACATGTAGCATTTGTCACATTATCCCCATCTACTAGGTAGCTAGGTGTGCAACGATGCGGATGTTGAAGAAGGGAATCAAAATTTATTTGTTGGTGTTGGTCTCTTGTGCTTTTAGAACCTTTCACATGCTGCTACTGCTCATTCTGCTTTTTCCTTGCTGCTGTCATTATTTTTCCATGGCCATCAAACAATCTTCCCTTACTATGTCATGCAAATGTTGGTCAGTTTGATTGGTCGTTGCCTTCATGTTGGTACACAGTTCTCACCCACAGCATGTTCAAACTTTCACAGCCTTTGGAAGTGTTTCTGTATGAATTACTTATCAGTAAAATGTTTCCTGTAAATATACTTGAAAGGGTGGCTGAAATTGCTTGAAAAGCCTCTATAGGTAGCCACAACACAATCCTTCCCTGCAGGTGTAACCAAGTAGTGTGATCGATGGGTCCAGCAAGACTTTAACTCTGCATTATTGAATTGAGATCAACTAAGACTCATAAATTGCATGACCTGAAGGGACATCCGCGAGGAGGCCTTTGATGTTTACAAGAGCTATTGTTTCATTTACTTCAGGAACATGTATCATTTATTGCATAGAAAAATTGACATTTCACAACTATTTTTGCAACCAACTGTAGTCTGTATATATCTATAAAGATTGTAGTGAGGCAAATGCCAATTATTTGCTGCCCTTACAAAGGCCATACAATAATAATTTGTAAGGAGATTCAGTCATATTTCTTTTCATATAGCATTGAAAGTTACCTGCTTACACGTCTTTATCTTCAAAGAACTCAGACAACAACGACAGGATAAGCTCACCCATCGGTCTGTTCCGTCTCTCTTTCATGAATTAGCCTTTTCTTTCTCATTTTTGTCACACAATATTCTACTCCTCCCTATTGATGCAGGATATATGAGACTCAAGCGTATGTTTGCAACTTTTATATATACTTGTGCCTAATTTTAAAAATAAAACAGTTAAATTGTTTGATAAATACTAACTTTTATTTAGCAATTAATATTTATAAACAATTCATCCACTTATACATGACAACTAGTTGGTGAATTTATGCAGTAATTTTAGGGTGAATATGTATATATAAGCCTACTGAAGTAGAATAGATTCATATTTATCACCTTGCATCCATGAGGGTTTTGTAAATTGGGAAGTCCGAAGTGAAGTTACAGAATTTAATGGCTTTCTTGGGCTATTAAAACTCAACTTTACCCATATTAATGACTCTCAATCACCTCAAAAACACCGAAAGGAGTCTTAACTTCAGTAGCTTGATTTTCCTATCTTCATTTGTTTCTTTCTTTTTGGGAGATAGGAAATTCAGCATATATAGTATGCAATGAAAATCTCAGAGGACGGAAGATGTAAACTTCTGTTCTGTGGATGGGAATATTTGCCACGTGGAAACTCTTACCTTTAGCCACCAATGAGCATGCAACTATCCCATCTCTTCAACTCATCTCTCTAATCCCACACCACACAGTATTATCAACATCTTTTTGCTTTCATTCATCCTTCTTACTAACACTAATACCCAAAATGCCACTCATTTTCAACATTATACACCTTATAGGACCCCGTCTCCTCCTAGAAGAGAGACCCAGTTTAGGTAATTCATCAAGGAACTGAAACTGGATAATATAGTTATTACAGAACTTAGAACTGAGAACTGAGAACTTGTGCTTGTGCTTTTACTATCATTATTGAATTGAACGCTCCTTTCGGTTCAGGTTTCTATTGAACATTTGAACGGGGTCAAAAAGAAACAAAAAAGTACGTGTTCAATAGGCCTTGCATCACCCTAGTCTAGATCATCTACGGGGAACTGCAGCTAATTTTTTGTCTACTTTGGCCTGATCATATATCTACTACATATCTGATGGAGAAATAAGCATGCTAAAGTTCCTTCAATCTTTTCCATGGCGGATGTTCATCAGGAGGAAGCTGCTCCCTCCGCTGTGAATATGTCTAATAAGAAGAAGGAGCTTCTGTCCACTGCCATGAAGAGAACTAGTGAATGGTTTCCTTCTTATCTTTTGTTTCATCAAATTTACTTAAGCAAGTTTTATCCTAGACAGTTTAAATTCTTGTTTTTATATTCTAAAGTATTGCTTGTTTTAAATAATAAAACGATGATATTGGAGATTGTATCTTTACTTTTCAGGATTTTCTCCCAGGAGATTCCTAGTGATGTGACTGTTCAAGTTGGAGGAGGTTCCTTTTCATTACATAAGGTAAAATTCTTGCTTTAAGCTCATGTTTTTCAGTTTCAGTTTATTTCTACCTAACAGAATCATCAATCAGAAGACCAGTTAGAGACTCAAGAATTCCATTTTACATGGTCAGCAAACCATTGATATTAATTTTATGTCCACTTAAGTAAATTCATCTATAATAGTTGTGTTTACCAAGTGTCTAATAATCAAAGCAACATAGAGAAGCAAAAGAAATCTAATATCTGATTTTGCTCTTTATCATGGCTGAATAATATATTTTCCATGCCATTTCCTACATTAATTGCAGTTTCCATTAGTCTCAAAATGTGGTTACATAAGGAAACTGGTGTCAGAATCAAGTGAAGCCGATCTTTCTGTCATTGAAATCCCTGACGTTCCAGGAGGAGCAGAGGCATTTGAACTTGCAGCAAAATTCTGTTATGGAATTAATTTTGAGATTACCACAGAAAATATTGCCCTGCTTAGATGTGTAGCAGAGTATCTCGAGATGACGGAGGACTATGCTGTTGGAAACTTAGTCGGAAGAGCTGAAGCCTATTTGAGTGAAGTAGCACTTACTACCCTTGCCGGAGCAGTAACTGTTTTGCATAAGTCAGAAAGCCTGCTTCCAATTGCTGAGAAAGTAAAATTGGTTGGCCCATGCATAGATGCAATAGCATATATAGCCTGCAAGGAAAACCAATTTTCGGGATCTGGTAGGGTTGAGAGTGGTGCTGAGGGTACCATGGTGTCTCACGCAAAGACCATTGTTGATTGGTGGGCAGAAGATTTAACTGTTCTTAGGATCGATATCTTCCAACGAGTTCTGATTGCAATGATGGCAAGAGGATTTAAACAATATGCTCTTGGTCCTGTACTTATGCTCTATGCACAGAAATCTCTACGAGGTTTGGTGAGATCTCAATCCAAAAATTGAGTTGTTTTAATCTAATTGGCATGTGTGTAGCTTGAAATTATTTTCTGGTGCAGGAAACATTTGGAAAGGGGAGGAAGAAAATTGAGCCACAACAAGAACATGAGAAGAGGGTTGTTCTAGAAACAATAGTGAGTCTTTTGCCAAGGGAAAGAAATACAATGTCTGTTAGCTTCCTCTCTATGCTGCTTCGAGCTGCAATATATCTTGAAACAACCGTTGCTTGTCGACTTGATTTGGAGAAAAGAATGGCCTTGCAATTAGGACAGGCTGTTTTGGATGATCTCTTAATTCCTGCATATTCTTTTACCGGGGATACATTTTTTGATGTGGACACTGTGCAGCGGATCATGATGAATTACCTTGAATATGAAGTGGATGGGAACGGTTTGAGCTACAGTGCAGATGATGAATATGTTTCTCCTCCACTAAGCGATATGGAACGGGTTGGGAAGCTAATGGAGAACTACCTTGCTGAAATAGCCTCCGATCGAAACTTATCTGTTGCAAAATTCATTAGTATTGCTGAACTTATGCCAGAGCAATCAAGGATAACGGAAGATGGGATGTATAGAGCCATAGATATCTACCTCAAGGTGCTTTCTTGTGTCATTTGTAGCATCTGATTTCTATATCATGATGTACTGATTTTTCTTAATCAATTTCGTTACATTTTCACATACATTATAAAACAGGATTTCATTGATAGGCATGTTTAAAACCTTAATTAGCATCCTACATCTTATACATTCCTTTAATAAAAGTTTTCTATTTGATCCGCAAATTGCTTTATGATTCACAGGCTCATCCTACTCTAATTGACATGGAGAGGAAGAAAGTATGCAGCTTGATGGACTGCCAGAAGCTCTCCAGGGAGGCCTGTGCTCATGCTGCTCAAAATGACAGGCTTCCTGTTCAAACTGTGGTTCAAGTGCTTTACTATGAGCAACAACGCCTTCGGGATGTCATGAATGGCAACATCATGGGCGGAGATTCTCCTTCTGTCCTGTCCAAATTAAATTTCTACCCCGCTGATATCCCTCCAGTATCAGATGAGCTTTCTAGTTTAAAAAGAGAGAATGAGGACCTGAAAATTGAGTTACTGAAGATGAAAATGAAACTGAAAGAAATTGAGAAATTGTCTGTTAAATCTGCAGCTAGCAGTCCAATGGTAAACATCCAACCATCTGCTGATAAACCACCATTGCCAAGAAAATCACTCATTAATTCTGTCTCAAAAAAGCTTGGTCGGCTTTATCCTTTTGTGCGTGCAGATGGAGTCTCATCTTCCAATCCCAAAAATCGAACGAAACCGGGCAAAGACCGGCGGCATTCAATATCTTGAGATTGTTTTGTTTCTACTCTTTATCAGGCCTACGTGAACAATACATTGGCCTATATTTCTACTCTTTTAAGGCTCGGGAAGATTTGTAGTTTGCTGCCTGTTTTGTTTTGCCTACTTATATTTGTTGGTTTTGTGTGATATCACTGTAAATAAAATTGTTATTATGTTGCAATGAAACACATTATGCAAAATAGGTGGAATCATATAGTGCATATGATCACTTGAACTGACGTTTCTCTCTAGCTAAAATTGTTAGTTTCGGAGTTCTTGGATTCTTGCAATTGGAATGGAAATCTCGGAGTTCTTCGTAAGTATATTACATAATGTTTCTACCCAGAAGTACTATGATTTATTTGGTTCTCCAAGAAAAGGGAAGGTGCCTTAAATTTCATCAGTAATTTGGGGATAGAACAGTTTTAGAACGATTTCTCCACAGCTTTTATCCCCGTCTATTTCTGTGTGTCTTGGCAGCAAGAAAACAACGGGAAAATGAAGTTATAGAACCAAAATGGCATAGTGTTTGTTCTGTTAGTAAGTAGACCTGAAAGTCTCAGCCTACAAACTACAAGTTATCTCGAGCTAAAACACCTTTTAGCCCCTTAAATGGAGTATAGTATTAAGTGGGGTCTATAACCCAAATTATTGAGTCCTTTCAGATAACAAGCTTTTGGAAAGAGTAAGAATAATCCGAGGGACACGCTAGCATATATTGCGCATGTTCTTGTCTGATGCATATCATCATTGAACATAAAAGATGGTGCCACATGAGTGTTGATAAGGAATTTGAAATTTCTGAAGTCAGTTAGGCACAGTTTGAGATGGGAATCTATTGTTCATTTTTTGGTAGGAAGGGGAAATATTCTAGCAAATACTCGCAGTAGAGATTAATTATTTGGCATAGAGCCTGGATTGGCCAGATATGTATATATAAAAGGGATCCTTTTCTCTAGGATTCAGAAATGTAAATCTATAGTCAGTGCCAGAACATCTGGGTGCATCTTGGGATAAGTTTAGAGGGAGAGCGTTTTGAATTGCAACTTCGTACTAATTGTCATGTACTCATGGATAGAGCTCGCCCTTAAAAACTGGCTTGTCATGAAAGGGTGTGCCTATGAGCTCATGTATCCATCAAGATATGAAGTTTTAGTCCATGTAAGATTTAGGTTAGCAACAATTGTGATCTCCAATTTTTGAAAGTAAATTCCCTCATTGTCTCTACTGCTGCAGATACGGGGCTTAAAGCCAGATCATGTCACCTTGTTTCTGTGCTAGATTCTCTATTTGATCCAGAATTGAAGCATTGAGAACAACTTAAACACTGATAAAGATGTAAAATCTTATATAATATAAAAGTTTTCATTCATTTAGAGCTAATTCGTCTTGGAAAAATAACTGTTCTGATGAAGTTAACGTTCCTGCAAGATGACTAAAACAGTTATTAAATCTATTAAAATCCAGAGAAGAATAAAGACGATGGGGCGATTGTACTTGTGTCTTCTAAAGTGGGACTAAGGGAAGTATTCCTAGACATTATAATTACAAAGGAAGACACAATTTGCACATGTGTCATCTCAATCTCAGCATTTTCAATTGATTTGACACTGATATGATAATGTCAGGTTTTGATTGATTTGGAAATCATACTGAAATATTGGGTCAATATTTGATTATCATAATGGGTTCTGCAAAGCCACAGAAAAAAGAAATTTTTACACAAGACTTCATCACCCATTATACTAGAAACTAATAAGCAGAAAAATACCACACAATTAAACATCAATCATAGCAATTAGTCGATAGGAATCAGTTTAAAATGTTCTCATATCGGCTTTGGAAAAAGATTCTTTTCAAGTCATGTTCAGGCTCAAAACTTGGAATAGCCAAGGAGGCTGCTGGTCTAGTCTTTCCTGCTGCCTCAATTGTTCTTCATTCTTTATACTGTCAGGAACATGAACAAGCCCCAGATCGCAGCCTGCTAATACTTCCCTTGCTCTAATATTTGTCCTGTTTATATGACTATATCCAGTGGAAGAAGAAGAGAAGCTTGGTCCGGAATCAAGAGAAGCAGTACGCGGCGTCTCTGGTTTCTTCTTCCTGGTGTAATTTGTTGGTCCTAGTGTCAGCTCAATCTCACTTTCATCGAACATATCATCGTCGCCATTTGATTCTGCAATGTACTCGTCTGCAGGCTGCTCCAGGTCAAGCTTCATCATGCTTGGCTTTTGTTGGGTGTTAAGATGCCGATTAGCCTGTTTGAAACTAATTCCATTATTTGACGAATTCCATAGTTCTTGACTACCTCTATTAGGACTGCTGTTTTCAATGTTTTTCATCAATATCTTCTGAATTCGATATAGACGATGAAGTTCATACACCTGTTATATGATTATCAAAGCTTAGAATTATATTCCTATTCCAATTCTGGTCATAAATTAACCAAAAAGTGTATATATACACATACCTGCTCTTTGAAAGTTTCTTCATGCTTTAACATGGCCATCTTCATGAATTCCTTATCATATGGCTTAAGAAGCTTCTCCATTGAAGCTTGATTTCAGCTTACAGTCTTTATATCCCAAAATTTAATAGAGTCGGTGAAAATACTGAACTCGAATATTCTTTCTTTGCAAGAACTTATACTCAAAAATATCTCTTCACATCATATCCATTCACCATTCCCGCATTCTTTTGCCGGTTAAATGACAAAAATTACAAACACCGAATAAGCACCTTCATTCAGAAGAAAGGGAAACCCAAGATAAGATCTTGATTGATAGACTGTATATACAAATATAAGATCGAAGAGACAGCATTAAATAGTAACAAAATAAATTTCAAATGAAGCTATTATGACATCAACTGTTTTTTCGAATGATTTGTCTGTTTGTTTACTTTGCTTTCCATCCATTCAGTCGTTTTGGGCCACAATATTAACTCCA
Source organism: Cedrela odorata (assembly GCA_035584115.1). NCBI lineage: Eukaryota > Viridiplantae > Streptophyta > Magnoliopsida > Sapindales > Meliaceae > Cedrela > Cedrela odorata. The sequence goes on from JAXCLQ010000014.1 coordinate 7,161,581, forward strand.
CATCAAAATATCTTCCAATGTGCTCTACCTAGACATGACGTTATACTACATTATATGCTTTAGATATCTCATGTATCTGCTGCCGCCTGTTATATATATCTTCTTTGCAAACAAGTCAAGTGATTATAACCTATGCGAATTAATGACTAGAGAGAGAAGGACCAGCGAGCCGTGTTTTAAAAGAATTGCAGTAACGACAACCCATTCAATTTGAACGACAAGTCGTTCATTTCAGATACTGGTAACTGGTAAGTGAGAAGAAGTTGATCATCAACAGGGTTAATTTACACTTCAATCTGGGAATTCAATGTTTAGAGGGTTCAACGTGAATGACATATATAAAGCATGAATTTATCTTGTCATGATCTATGCAATTACTTAACCAGAAAGAGTTAAGGATCTATAATTATTTGTGCTTAAGTACTAATTAAAGTCTAAATAATTCCTTTGGAGATCATCAACAGGGTTAATTTACAAACACAAATTGCAGAATCATTATCCGAATGTTTCCAAAAAAGGAAAAAGAACTGCAGAAAATGTGACAGGAATAGATAAGAATCTTCTGACCTGTAAGATTTCTTCCAAGATTTAGCTGAGAAGATCACAAAGTTGTAAGCTGTCAAGAGGATGGATTTAAAAGAGCGAGCTTCTTCTCGGTTTGCAAGTCAACAAGTTTCGGCTAGAGCTGGCTTAAATTTGTGCTTGATAGAGAAATACCTTGCAGAAGTACTACTCACATTCTCAATTCCACGAGTATATACTGCAGAAGATAAGAATAAAATAAAACTGATGAGAAGAATTTAAGATTCTCTCTTTCACACAGAAACCAAAGTGGTTGCTGTTGCATCTGGGGTTGGAGGCATGCCAAACAAATCCCAGTGCCTTAGCCAATACCATTTAAGTTTTGTGAAAGAGATGCCCCAGACAGATCCAGCAGTGCAGATATATTAAACTAAATATAATATAATAATAAAATTAAATTATTCATATTTAAAAATTCTGAGGATCTAAATTTATATAATTGGTGAGGATCACAAGGACTTGCATTGCCCCCAGACAATCATCAAATCAAAAAGAACAGCTTAGGCTGTTGAGGAGAATCACATGCACCCAAGAATACTATATAACAAATAACAGTTGTCTCAATTGTATACTACATATTTTTTCATTGTCCACGTTAATATTAATGTGAAGCTAATTAAGGTGGCATCTCCAGGCCCGCCGACATTTAGATCTCGACCGTACGATATTATGGGTATCTCTTCAAACAGTCCAAATTCCAAAAGCTGAACACCTAACTGAGCATCTCAAATCAACTCTGAACCCTCTTCCATTATTAATTTTATACAGCAGAATAACACAGTATTTAGATTACCTTAACATACGATTTAAGAGTAGTATAATTAGATGGGTCTGCAATGTTGGACTCCTTCGCTGTAAAAAGCCTAAGAGAGGCGAAGAGAGAAGAGCCAACACAACACAATGATTATGGCCGTTAGTTGAACATGTGAGTGCGGTGATAAAGAAATCAATCAATCATAATATCAGATCAAATGGTCCAGAAAAGAGGGTCCCAGATAACAAAAAAAGATGGTACACATTAATTGTACTTGTATAAAATTAAACTAAATGTGTATACAACAGTGAGCAGAATATTATTCTGCGTAGCGTATGTATGGATTCATTTCCTTTATCATCGGGGGGAAAAATTAAAAGGTATTTGTCATTTTTATGTTGTAATTGTGAAGGGTAGGTACAGACAAGATACATAAATTTTTAATTTTTAAAATTCAAAAATAAAATCCATGTCGGCTCATACTTATCAACTAAAGGATCCATCATCAATCACATGCTTCTTGTTGTGTAAGAACTTATTCATCTCTTTTCTCTCACTCTATCAATCAGAGTTGTGAGAATCTAAAACAATGCAATTTACAAATGAAAATGAAAATAAAAATAAAAAAAGTGTCAGGCAGGCAGGGAGAGAGAGAGTGGGAGAGTGACATGAAAGCACGCGTTGCCGGTGTGGGGAGGTGCAGCCGTATGGGACGGTGGGTCCAAGCGGGTGTGCTGAAAAAGGCTGAGCCACGGGCTTGTTCTGTTGTTTGGTCCCACTCCAACGCCACCTTCAAAAATCATGCAAGTTAAATATTATTAACAATAACACAAGCCGTTGAATTTCACAGTAACTACAGCTTAGCCTAACAGTAACTTAGCTACAGAATGTCAGTACACAGGTAGATAGATAGCTTAGTCTGTTGAATCTGGTTGCTGCCCGGTGCCTGCAGGCAGCTATAGCATCTGCACGTCCATGTCGATGTCGCCTGTCGGTGCCTATTTGCATCTTTGAGTAACTCAATGAACAAAGCACGCCTGAAAATTTAGGCCTCGTCACAAATTATAACCTATACTCACTATACTGACCAAACTGAATTCATCAATAAAGGGTGAATGAAAAAGTTTTTGAAAGATTAATTGTTGGTACGGTATCTCATAGAGATTAGAGAATTAATGTCTTTAAAATTATATGTGACACCCAATTATGATTGAAAGGTCAGAGCTTTCCATATATAATACTTAGAGATATGAGATTAGATCTTTAATTGTAGATAATGTTCAAGTTGAAAATGGATCACACGTCTTTAACGCATAATCGACACTAATTAACTTTTCATTATTCATTCTTCTATCTAAATCTTACAGACGTATCATTTTAAAATTAAATTAAATAATAATAAAAGTAATAAACTACGGGTAGCATTTTACCAATAAAGTATTAATAATCAATGGAGATTAGGTGGTGTTAACCTATAATAACAATTTTAATGATGATTTAATGTGGAATCTCGAATCTAAGTTATATTTAAATGTCTTTGTTAGAAAAATGATGTAATGTACCCGACTACCTATAGTGGATAATCACGTGGTACCCCTTGTTATATGGCTTAATTATTTATATTTCTAACTCCTAAACCTCATTTCATATTAAAGTATGGTTGTTTTTAAAACATATTACAAAATAGAAACGTAAAAATGTTAAATATTAGTAAAACCCGTCAATTTTACTAAAAATTAAATATTTTTTAAATTTTACTTTCTAAATAAAATAAATCAACGCAATCTTAAATAAAATTATATAATAATTAATAAATTAAGTAACACTCGTATCTTTAGTGTAAATACGACTTTGTTCATGTTTAGTATTTACGAAAAATTAGATTGATGTCCTCCATTGAAAAGGAAAGAAATGTTACACTTGATTTTGATTTCTCCACCGAGTCATATAAAAATGTAAAAGGAAAAGCAATCAATATAGTAAAGCATGGTCCGTTAGAAAAATCAAGTGGGTGGTCCAAATAGACAAATAACAAATGTGAATCATTATCAAATTGCAATTAAAACAAAAGGATATGTTATTTTCAACAGACATTATGAAGTGGTAAACGACGTCACAAAGAGCCGTACGTACATGCTGTGCAATGGTAGCATTGCACTATCATGACTTTGGACACTATTGTTTAGGTAAATTTCCTTTTCTTTGTTTGAGGCCCAATGTGGACTCATATTCTCTATACTTTTTTGATACGCTTTTCAAAGGCAGATAGATATTATTACGTCTAAGACGTCTAAGGATAATTTTGTCTTCATGGCATGTGTGCACCTACCACCACTATTCGTTATGGTTTCATCTCAGCCACACAATTCTTATCTTCGTCACTACCTCATCGTTAATTTGCTACTATAATTTTCCAACTCTAGATTCGATAATGCAATGGGCCCATCTGCAAGCAATTATGATTGATATCTTCACGTCCAAATGGGTTCGGGCCCAAAATTTGGGCTTAAGCCTTCTATTTGATATCTCTTTCTCGTATCAAAAATGGAATTCATGATTATATATGTACTTGGAATTAACATTAGACATTATGTTTTACCAATCCACATGTAGCATGTTGCTGCATGTTGAGTTATTGACGCTTAAAAAGTGCTTTTCCATCACGTTATTGTCTCAACCCACTAACTTTCCAATATTATGTCTGCTAATTACTAATGTAGTTACACATCTCCATATGAAAAAATCACTTACTAAGAAGCACTTTTCCCATAAATTGTTGACAGGAATACGTGAACCAACAAGAACCATTCTTTACAAAAGGCTCAGAATCAATTAATTCGATCTTCCTTTTCAACTTTTTGGTAAACTTGCCCTATCAGTAACCTCTCCATAGCTTGTCCTATACAATAGATTCAAGCTCTCTCCCCACCCTATAAAAGAAATCTTTGTTCCTAAAACAGCTTAATTTTGTTGCAATATTTAATTGATCCGTGTCTCACTTGGACACCAGCCCTTGTGTACTACCATCAATCCTGGCTGCTTAAGCCTAGACTACTGGCTTGCTTGTTCTGACCCACTTTCTTTTTTCATAGATAATGTATAAAAATGTTTTGCTTATTGAAGTCACCCATTTTGAAAACTAAAAATTTATTCCTGAGACAATTAATGCAGTGAATTAACAAAATAATATTACATTTTTTTTATAAAAAATTTTAGGTAATACAGTAACAATTGTTACTTCGTTATATTAATGTGATAAGATAATTTAATTATTAAAAAATAAAAAATTTATAAATTGATAATAAATAAATAAAAATTATAATATTATTTATTTTTAAATTATTTATTGTTCTCTAATACTATTTATTTATCATAATTTATCTCTCTTGTTAATTGAATGGTCATATCAAGTAACATAAGGTAGGTCGACTATTATACCAAAGACTCTTTCTTATTTTAATAATATTGGGCTTACGATTATCTTTTATTTTTTTATTATTAATTTTTAAGTAGTTCTTGATATATGATATAATTAATAATAAACGATTTAAATTATATTTTAATAAAATTTATGAATTAATTTCTCATTTTATGATATAAATTAAAAAAAATTAAAATACAATATAAATCATTCATTATTAATTATATAATATGTCAATATATACTTAAACTACAAATAAAAAAGATAAAAACGGATAATGATTCTTAATATTATCTACTAAAAAATATTTTAAATATAATATAATAATAAAATAATCATGACCGGTACTAATTAATAACGATAATAATTATTAATTTCATAATTAATAACAATATTTACATACAAGATATTGTTGATAATATTGTGAATAACAAAGAAAATAACAAAAATAAATTTATATATTCTTAAAATCTAACAGTTTTGTGCCTACAAATTATTTATTTATCTTACAATAATAAATAATTGTCGGTATCAGAAAAGAATATGGCACCTAACAAATGTCTGTTTCACTTAAGCTGTAGCATAATCTGATAAGAGAAAGAAGATGATCATTAACAACAAAATAATTGAAGTAACGTACGAAAAAAGAATCTCTACTGTTCGAGGAGCCTTTAATATTATAGTTCGATTAGTTTAGCTAATCATTGATGAGATTACATCTGCTAATTGTATAACACATAGTGAAGAAATTAGAGTTGCAGCAGCTAGCAGAGAATTTGCACCAACTTCACTTTCATTCTCCAGCATCTTCCAGTCACACTCGTTCCTTCTCTTTATCTGAATTAGAATCCTTTTCTTACGAGTCCATGTTTGACAAACAACAGTCATAATTATATCTTAATTTCATCCACATCATTGCATTATTGAATCTTTAGTCAGCAAACCTTAACGTGCATGCTACGTCCTAATTTTGCCCCCCATTTATCCCACTGGTCTGAATAGTCTCTAGGGGTTTCTATCGTCTACTTTGGACCACGTTCGTTAATTGGTATTCACACTTTGTAGTTTTTACTCCAAATTAAAGGACATTTAGACAGAGCAGTTATATGAATGAGACGAAGGCGGCCATTGACGCAGCAAAAGATCAATGAACTTCGTTTTCAAGCCCACCATTTTTCTATATTAAAAACTTTCATTTCCGTTGCCAGTAAACAAGATTCCTATCGCCAACTGGTCCATGCCCACCGCAACACTTTGCTTACAAAATCATTTCAATCAACCCTTCACGCACACATATATAAAGGCTTTGCATCCTCTTATCTTTCTTCGTGTATCAGAAATCAATCCCAGTTTTGAATTTAAATGGGTCGATTCATTCTTATTCTGCTGCTTTCACTTTCTTTGAGTTTGTGCCTGTTCCCTGATACAATATCGGCACAACTTAAACAAAACTATTATGCCAACATCTGCCCAAATGTAGAACAGATCGTCAGAAATGAAGTTCAGAAAAAAATTCAGCAAACTTTTGTCACAATTCCCGCAACCATACGTCTCTTCTTCCATGATTGCTTTGTCCAGGTAGGTAAAAACAATATCAGGCACTGGATTTAATTATTTAATAAGTATGCATTAGTTAATCTTTTTATCTGTAAATTATAGGGATGCGATGCTTCAGTAATAATTCAATCAACCGAAAACAACCAAGCAGAGAAGGATCACCCTGAAAACCTATCCTTAGCTGGAGATGGATTCGACACCGTGATCAAAGCCAAACAAGCAGTTGACAGAGTTGCCGGTTGCACAAATAAGGTTTCTTGTGCCGATATCCTCGCCATGGCCACCCGAGATGTTATTGCAATGGTAATGTTACTAATTATTTGTTCATGGGAATTCAATTATCATTTTGATCAAATTCTATATGTAATAGATTGGCTAATTAATTAATATTATGATTTATGATAATGCAGTCCGGCGGACCTTCATATGCTGTTGAGTTGGGAAGACTCGATGGGTTGAGTTCCACGGCTTCCAGTGTAAATGGGAAGCTTCCCCAGCCCACTTTCAATTTGAATCAGCTTAATTCACTCTTCGCAGCTAACGGGCTCACCCAAACAGACATGGTTGCTCTTTCAGGTAACGTATAACACGTCAAAAACACGTCCCAATCATAAACTAAGATAATTTCTTTCTAGTGGGTCCATAACGACGAATCGCTTGGGTCCCTCCCATCGTATCTGACTGACAGTGTGTTATGTATATGGGTTGATGATTTGCCAAGCACTAAGCATCATTAATATGCTACATGCATGTAAACATGCAAGCTCCAAAGAGGACCGTTCATCACAATATTAACGATGATGATGATCTATGTTTTGCAGCGGCACACACCGTTGGATTCTCTCATTGTAACAGGTTTGCAAACCGGATATACAATTTCAGCCGTAAAAACCCGGTGGACCCTTCACTTAACGGGGCATATGCTACGCAACTGCAACAAATGTGCCCGAAAAATGTGGACCCCAGGATCGCCATCAACATGGACCCGATCACACCCAACATATTTGATAATGTATACTACAAGAATCTTCAACAAGGAAAGGGACTCTTCACCTCCGATCAAGTCCTCTTCAAGGACCGGAGGTCTAGGCCCATTGTTGATAATTGGGCCCAAAACTCGGCCGCCTTTCAAAAGGCCTTCGTTGATGCCATTACCCAGTTGGGCCGGGTCGGTGTCAAGACTGGGACGAACGGGAATGTTCGTCGTGATTGTGCTGCGTTTAACTGAAAATACAATAAAATATGATCACAGTGTATTGAGTTCTCAATTTTTTTTCAAAGGAAGAATTATGTACTGATTCTGTTATCATCATGAAAAGTATTTATAATAAAGGGCGTAAGCAATTAAATGTTTCATCTTTATTTAAATGTCAGTTGGAATAAGCATCTTTCTATTTGAACTGTGAATTTTCTGCATAATAAATTATTAAAAAAACAATAAATTTTAACATATTAATCCTACTGTAAACCTGTTGCTTAATAACATGTCAGCAACTCGATAGCCGGGATGTAATAATATCCCTTGAAAGTTGAGGACAAATTCATGGTAAGTAAACGGATTATAATTTGTGCTTGATAAACGGACATACCCAAAATAATAATCCTAGAGAACCGGGGACAAATTTATGTTCAGTGACCGTGAACTGCACTGTAACAGTTCTAAGAGTCGGAAAAGACCTGTGGCAACCTCAAATAGCGAAGCCGTTACATAAAAGGACTGATTTTGTCAACATAAAATTCATGTTGGCAACCTTATCTGCCTGCATATAAGCAACGTGTCTCTTAAGATTTGTTTGTATTTTTCCTTGTGTTATTTATATCGATAAGACGGGTTTAATAGTTGGTGAAACACTTAATTAATTAAGTTAACATTATTGTATTTGAAGTTTGCCCACATGTCCAAATCAAAGTCTTTCGGATTCAGGGGCAAGGTTTCAATATGTCTAAACCAGATCCATCATACAGCTGTTTTTTATTTAGTCGCAGCTGGATTTGGCTGCTGTCTAGTCGTAATATGACTAAAGAAAAACGTGTGTTTCAAGCATGCTTCTAGTGACTGTAC
>JAXCLQ010000014.1:7171425-7182310 GCA_035584115.1 Cedrela odorata
CTGACTTCATTGTTCTTCTCAGTTACTGGCAAAGTGAGAATCATTCACTAACACCTCAAATACGAAGGGGATAATCTTTTTGTGGTCTAGCTTGGCATGTTTCATTTTAGGGGATGTTCAACATGCATCTTTTGTGCGGCTGAAATTTTTTTTGGAAACATATTCCAGGCTAAGTAAAGCAGACAGAAACGACAGATTTCTCAACAGATCGGCCATAGACGATTATGTTGGCTTAGATTTCGCCCTTATTTACAGCATTTTCATATGATATGGATCCTTCAAGAAGATTTTATTACTGCATAAACAAAAATTTTATGACGTGAACATAAAATTATTTCGTACTCATAGCAGTATTATCGAGATAGCTGGTTTATTTTACTTCAATTTAATTTTGAAAATACATCGGTTAAAACACTTTAGTAAACACCTTTAATTATATATAACCAAACCTCGTAGAAGGAATATTATATGTAGGAGACGGAAGAAAATTATTGTTTTGAAAGAAAAGATATGTAGTAGTTGTCACATTATCACCATCTACTAATAGCTAGCTTTTAGAACCTTTCACATGGTGCTGCTGCTCATTCTGCTTTTTTTTCCTTCCTGGTGTCCATTATTTTTCCAAAGCCATCTAACAAATATTGGCAAGTTTGATTGGCGGTTGCCTTCAGGTTAGAACACAGTCCCCACCCACAAGTTTCTTGGCTTTTTCAAACTTTCACAGCTTTTGAAAGTGTTTCTATATGACATTACTTATCGGTAAAATGCTTCCTGTAAAAATACTTAAAAAGGAGCTGAAGCCTTAATTTACTTGAAAAGCCTAGTTACTCTGAGGTAGCCACAACCGAGCAGTGTGATTGATGGGTCGAGCTAGACTTTTGCTCTGCATTATTGAATTGGGGACCCAATGCAAGGATGAGATGTTAAATCATATTATGAATTGAGATCAATTGACAAACTCTGTCTTGTGAACTATCAATATTGGTGTAAGAGACTCATAACTTGCAAGATGTGAAGGGACATCCTAAAGGAGGCCTTTGATGTTTACAAGAGCTATTGTTTTCATTAACTTTAGGAACATATATCATTTATTGCCGAGAAAAACTGCCGTTTCACAACTATTTTTGCAACCATATATATGTATATATATATATATATAGAGATCGTATGAAGGAAATGCCAATTATATGCTGCCCTTATAGAAGGTATACAATAATAATTGGAAGGAGATTCCCTCACATTTCTTTTCATGAAGCATTGAAAGTTACCTGCTTAAGTGTCTTATCTTTAAAGAACTCAGACAACAATGACCATATAAGCTCACCCATTTGGCTGTTCTCTCTCTTTCACGAATTGGCCTTTCCTTTTTCATTTTTGTTAAACAATATTCTACTACTCCGTATTGATCCCGGCTGTATATGCATGCATAAAATGGACGCCAAGCTGATGAGACACGACTTATGTTTGTAATTGTTGTGTTTTTATTTAATTTTAAAAAAAATATAGTAAAATTATTTGATTTGATTTTTTTTTTTTTTTTGCAACTAATAATTATGAATAATCCATTCACTTGACAACTAATTAGTGAATTTATGCAGTAATTCAAGGGAGAATTAAGTTAGATTTTATATATCCAAAGCCTATTGAAGTAGAATAGATTCAGGTTTATCATCCTACGTAATGATGTTACAGAATTTAATGGCTTTCTAGGACTATTAAAACCCAACTTTACCCGTAATAATGTTTCTCATTTACCTCAAATTTCCGAGGACAGAAGATGTATACTTCCGTAGATGGGAATGTGGAAACTCTAACCTTTAGCCGCCAATGAACATGCAACTATCAGATATCTTCAGCACAGTTCTCTGAGTCCACGCCACAGACTATTATCAACATCTTTTTGCTAACACTAATACCCAAAATGCCACTCATTTTCAACATTATACCCCTCATAGGACCCCTTTTCCAGCTAGAAGTGAGACCCTGTTTAGGTAATTCATCGAGGTGAGGATATTTTGTGAGGCTGAAACTGGATGATAGGGTTATTAGAGAGCCGAGATCTTGTGCTCGAGCTTTTACTTTCTATCATTATTGAATTGAATGCTTCTTCAGTTCAGGTTTTTATTGAACATTTGAACAGGGTCAAAAAGAAACAAAAAAGTACGTGTTCAATAGGCGTTGCATCACCCTACCCTAGACCATCTACAGAAACTGCTGCTAAATTTGTGTCTACTTTGGCCTGATCATATATCTACTATATATCTGATGGAAAAATAAGCATGGTAAAGCTCCTTCAATCTTTGCCATGGCGGATGTTCATCAGGAGCAAGCTGCTCCCACCACTGTGAATATGTCTAATAAGAAGAAGGAACTTCTGTCCACTGCCATGAAGAGAACTAGTGAATGGTTTCCTTCCTATCTTTTGTTTTATCTTATTTACTTAAGCAAGTTTTATCTTTGACAGTTTAAATTCTTGTTTTCATTTTATAAATTATTGATCGTTTTAAATAATAAAACGATGATATTAGAGATTGTTTCTTTTTTATTTTTTCAGGATTTTCTCCCAGGAGATTCAAAGTGATGTGACTGTTCAAGTGGGAGAAGCTTCCTTTTCATTACATAAGGTAAAATTCGTGCTTTAAGCTCATGTTTTTCAGTTTCAGTTGTTTCTGCCTAACAGAATCGTCAACCAGAAGACCAGTTAGAGATTCAAGAATTCCATTGTACACAGTCAGGAAACAATTGATATTAATTTTATGTCCACTCAAGTAAATCCATCTATAACAGTTGTGTTGTGTTTACCACGAGTCTAATAATCAAAGCAACAAAGAGAAGCAACAGAAATCTAATATCTGATTTTATTCTTTATCTTTGGCTGAATAATATACTTACCATTTCATTTCCTACATTAATTGCAGTTTCCATTAGTCTCAAAATGTGGATACATAAGGAAACTGGTGTCAGAATCTAGTGAAGCTGATCTTTCTGTCATTGAAATCCCTGATGTTCCGGGCGGAGCAGAGGCATTTGAACTTGCAGCAAAATTCTGTTATGGAATTAATTTTGAGATTAGCACAGAAAATATTGCCCTGCTTAGATGTGTAGCAGAGCATCTCGAGATGACTGAGGACTATGCAATTGGAAACTTAGTTGGAAAAACTGAAGCCTATTTGAACGAAGTAGCACTTACGACCCTTGCAGGAGCAGTAACTGTTTTGCATATGTCAGAAAGCCTGCTTCCAATTGCTGAAAAAGTAAAATTGGTTGGCCGATGCATAGATGCAATAGCCTATATAGCCTGCAAGGAAAACCAATTTTCAGGGTCTGGTAGGGTTGAGAGTGGTCCTGAGGATGCAATTTCTACAATGGTGTCTCATTCAAAGACCATTGTTGAGTGGTGGGCAGAAGATTTAACTGTTCTTAGGATCAATATCTTCCGACGAGTTCTGATAGCAATGATGGCAAGAGGATTTAAACATTATGCTCTTGGTCCTGTACTTATGCTCTATGCACAGAAATCTCTACGAGGTTTGGTGAGATCTCAATCCAAAAATTGAGTTGTTTTAATCTATTTGGCTTGTGTGTAGCTTGAAATTTTTTTGTGGTGCAGGAAACATTTGGAAAGGGGAGGAAGAAAATTGAGCCACAACAAGAACATGAGAAGAGGGTTGTTTTAGAAACAATAGTGAGTCTTCTGCCAAGGGAAAGAAATGCAATGTCCGTTAGCTTCCTCTCTATGCTGCTTCGAGCTGCAATATATCTCGAAACAACAGTTGCTTGTCGACTTGATTTGGAGAAGAGAATGGCCTCACAATTAGGACAGGCTGTTTTGGATGATCTCTTAATTCCTGCTTATTCTTTTACCGGGGATACATTGTTTGATGTGGACACTGTGCTGCGGATCATGATGAATTACCTTGAATATGAAGTGGATGGGAGCCGTTTGGGCTACAGTGCAGATGATGAATATGTTTCTCCTCCACCAAGTGATAGGGAACGGGTTGGGAAGCTTATGGAGAACTACCTTGCTGAAATAGCCTCTGATCGAAACTTAACTGTTGCAAAATTCATTAGTATTGCTGAACTTATTCCAGAGCGATCAAGGATAACAGAAGATGGGATGTATAGAGCCATAGATATCTACCTCAAGGTGCTTTCTTGTGTCATATGTGGCATCTAATTTCTACATCATGATGTACTGATTTCTCTTGATTAATTTCGTTACATTATAAAGAAGCAGGATTTCTTTAATAGACATGTGTAAAACCTTAATTAGAACTCTTACTTCTTATGCATTCCTTTATTAAAACTTTTCCATTTGATCCACAAATTGCTCATGATTCACAGGCTCATCCTTCTCTAAGTGACATGGAAAGGAAGAAAGTATGCAGCTTGATGGACTGCCAGAAGCTCTCCAGGGAGGCCTGTGCTCATGCTGCTCAAAATGACAGGCTTCCTGTTCAAACTGTGGTTCAAGTGCTTTACTATGAGCAACAACGACTTCGGGATGTCATGAATGGCAACATCATGGGTGGAGATTCCCCTTCTGTTCCTTCTAAATTAAATTTCTACCACACTGATATCCCTCCAGTATCAGATGAGTTCTCTAGTTTAAAAAGAGAGAATGAGGACCTGAAAATTGAGTTACTGAAGATGAAAATGAAGATGAAAGAAATTGAGAAATCGTCTGTTAAATCGGCAGCTAGCAGTCCAATGGGAAACGCCCAACAATCTGCTGATAAACCTCCTTTGCCAAAAAAATCCCTCATTAATTCTGTGTCAAAAAAGCTTGGCCGGCTTAATCCTTTTGTACGTGCAGATGGAGTCTCACCTTCCAATACCAAAAATCGAACGAAACCCAGCAAAGACCGGCGGCATTCGATATCTTGAGATTTGTTTGTTTCTACCCTTTATCAGGTCTCAATGAACAGTACATTTACTCTGTTTCTACTCTTCTAAGGCTTGAGAAGATTTGTAGTTTGCTGTCTGTTTTGTTTTGACTACTTCTATTTGTTGGTTTTGTGTGATATCACTGTAAATAAAATTGTTATTATGTTGCAATGGGATATATTATGCAAAATAGGTGGCACCATATAGTGCATAAAATCACTTGAACTGATGTTTCTCTCTAGCCCAAATTTCTTACAATTGGAATGGAAATTTTGGGGTTGATCTTAAGTATATGCCCAAATATTTCTACCCGGAAGTACTATGATTTATTTGGTTGTCCAAGAGGAGGAAAAAAAAAGGGGAACGGCAGCTTAAATTTCACCGTTAAATTGGGGCTAGAACAGAACAGTGTCATGATTTCTCCACAGCTTTAAATCCCCATTTTTTTCCTGTGTCTTGGCAACGAGCCAACAACAAAAATGCTGTTATAGAACCAGAATGGCATAGTGTTTGTTCTGTTAGTAAGTAGACCCGAAAGTCTCAGACTACAAACTACAAGTTATCTCGAGCTAAAACACCTTTTGGCCCCTCAAATTAAGAATAGTATTAATTGGGGTCTAGAACCCAAATTATTGAGTCCTTTCAGATAAAGAGCTTTAGGAAAAAGTAAAGATAACTCGAGGGAGGGACAGGCTAGCATATATAGCGCATGTTGCTGTCTGATGCATATCATCATTGAACATGAAAGATGGTGCCACATGAGTGTTGGTAAGGAATTTGAAATTTCTGAAGTCAGTTAGGCACAGATGTTTTAAGAACATGCCCGTAGATAATTTGAGATGGGAATCTATTATTCATTTTGTGGCAGGCAGAAAAGGAGAAAATTCTTCCTCTTCTTGTTGGCAGGGGAAATTTTCTTCTTTGATCAATAATGGCAAATATATATAAAAGGGACCTTTTCTTTATGGTTCACAGAATATAAATCTGTATTCAGTGGCAGAACATCCTGGTGTATCTGGGGAAAAGATTAGAGGGAGAGCGTTTTGAATTGAAACTTTGCACTAATTGTGATGAACTCATGGAAAGAACTGGCCCTTAAAAACTGGCTTGTCTAAAAGGATTTACCTATGAGTTTATATATCCATTAAGATTTGAAATTTTAGTCCATAAAAGATTTATGTTATTAACATTTGCGATCTACAGTTTCTGAAAGTAAATTCCCTCGTTGTCTCAACTGCTGCTGATAATACATCGCTTAAAGCCAAATTATGTCATCTTGTTTCTGTGCTTGATTCTCTATTTGATTCAGAATTAAGCATTGAGAACAACTTAAACATTGATAAAGATGTTGTAAAATCTTATATAATATAAAAGTTTCCATTCAATTAGAGCTAAATCCTCTTGGAAAAATAATAGTTCTGCTGAGATTAACGCTTCTGCAAGACAACGAAAACAGTTACTAAATCTATTAAAATCCAGAGAAGAATAAAGACGATGAAGCGATTGTACTTGTGTCTTCTGAAGTGGGACTAAGAGCAAGTATTCCCAGACATTATAATTAGAAAGGAAGAGACAACTTCGTACATGTGTCAACTCAATCTCTGCATTTTGGATAGATTTGACAATGACGATGATGATGATGTAAGGTTATGATTGATTTGGAAATCATACTGAAATATTAGGTCAATATTTGATTATCATAATGGGTTTTGCAAAGCCACAGAAACAAGAAATTTTTACACAACTTCATCACCCATTATACTAGAAACTAGTAAGCTGAAAAATACCACACAATTAAACATCAATCATAGCAATTGGTCGATAGGAATCAATCTAAAATGTTCTCATATCGACTTTAGAATAAGATTCTTTTTCAAGTCATATTCAGACTCAGAACTTGGAATAGCCAAGGAGGCTGCTGGTCTAGTCTTTCCTGCTGCCTCAATTGTTCTTCATTCTTTATACTGTCAGGAACCTGAACAAGCCCCAGTTCGCAGCCTGCTAACACTTCTCTTGCTCTCATATTTGTCCTGTTTATATGACTAGATCCGGTGGAAGAAGAAGAGAAGCTTGTCCCAGAATCACGAGAAGCAGTACGCGGCGTCTCTGGTTTCGTCTTCCTGGTGTAATTTGTTGGTCCTAGCGTCAGCTCAATCTCACTTTCATCTAACATATCATTGTCGCCCTTTGATTCTGCAATGTGCTCGTCTGCAGGCTGCTCCAGGTCAAGCTTCATCATGCTTGGCTTGTGTTGGGTGTTCAGATGTTGATTAGCCTGTTTGAAACTAATTCCATTATTTGATGAATTCCATAGTTCTTGACTAGCTCCATTAGGCCTGCCGTTTTCAATGTTTTTCATCAATATCTTCTGAATTCGATATAGACGATGAAGTTCATACACCTATTATATCATTTACAAAGCTTGGAATTATATTCATATTTCAATTCAGGATATAAATTGTTAAAAATAAATTAACCAAAAAAGGGTATATATATACACATACCTGCTCTTTGAAAGTTTCTTCATGCTTTACCATGGCCATCCTCATGAATTCCTTATCATATGGCTTAAGAAGCTTCTCCATTGAAGCTTGATTTCAGCTTACAGTCTTTCTATTATATCCCAAAATCCAATACAGTTAGTGAAAATATTGAACTCGAATATTATTTCTTTGCAAGAACTTACGCTAAAATCTGCCTCTTCATATCACATATCCATTCACCATTCCAGCGCTTCTTTGCCTGACAAAAATTACAAAAGATGCATCTTCATTCAGAAAGAGGGAAAAACCGACAGAAGAACTTGATTGATAGACTGTGTATATACAAATATAAGATCGAAGAGGGAGCATTAAATATTAACGAAATAAATTTCTAATGCAGATATTATGACCCAACTGTTTTTCGTATGATTTGTCTGTTTGTTTACTTTGCTTTCCATCCATCCAGTTATTTGGGCCACAACATTAAATGCAAATAAAAATATCTTCCAATTTGCTCTACCTATCAATGACGTTATAACTACATTATATTATATGCTTTAGATAGCTCATGTATCTACTGTCGCCTGTTAAATATATATCTTCTCTGCGAACAAGTCAAGTGATTATAACCTACACGTATTAATGACTTGGAAGAGAAGGACCAGCGAGTATTGTTTTAGAAGAATTGCAGAAACGACAAGTGTTCATTTCAGATACTGGTAATGGGTAAGGGAGAATAAGTTGACCAGCAGGCGATAAACACTCATCCTAGGAATTCAATGTTTTGAGGGTTCATCGTGAAAAGCTATAAAGCATGAATTTGTCTTCTCGTGATCTATGCAATTACTTAACCAGAAAGAGTGAAGGATCTATACATATATCCTATTTTTATGGCATAATTATTTATGTTAAGTACTAATTAAGTCTAAATAATTCCTTTAGAGATCTTAAACAGTGTTAATTTACAAAAACATATTGTAGAATCTTTATCCTAATATTTGCTAAAAGGAAAAAGAATTGCAGAAAATGTGACAAGAAAAGAAAAGAATCTTCTGACCTGTAAGAACTTTTCCTAGATGTAGCTGAGAAGACCACAAAGTTATAAGCTTTACTCAAGAGGATGGATTTAAAAGATCGAGCTTCTTCTCTGTTTGCAACTCAACAAGTTTCATTTCAGCTAAAGCTGGCTTTAATTTGTGGTTGATAGAGAAAGAAAGACCTTGCAGTAGTACGTTTCACATTCTCAATTCCAGGACCAGGAGTATATAGTGCAGAAGATAAGAATAAAATTAAAATGATGAGAAGAATTTAGGATTCTCTCTCACACACAGAAACCAAAGTGGTGTTGTTGCGTCTGGGATTTGAGGCATGCCAAACAAATCCCAGTGCCTAGGCCAATACCGTTTAAGTTTTGTGAAAGAGATGCCCCAGACAGGTCCAGCAGTGCAGATATATTAAACTGAATATAATAACAACATATTTTGAGGATCTAAATTTATATAGTAGCTGAGGATCACAAGGACTTACATTGCCCCCGGACAATCATCAAATCAAAAGAATAGCTTAGGCTGTTAAGGTGAATCACATGCACCCAAGAATACTATATAACTAGCAACAGTTGTCTCAATTATATTGTACATATTTTACATGGTCCACATTAACATTAACGTGAAGCAAAATAAGGTGTCATCTCCTGGCCAGCCGACAATTAGATCTCGACCGTATGATATTATGGGTATCCCTTGAAACAGTCCAAAAAACAAAAGCTAAACACTTTAACTCAGCATCTCAAATCAACATTAATCTATATACTCTGAACTCTTCCATTATTGGTTAATATAGCAGAATAACAAAGTATTTTGATTAAGCTAACATATGATTTAAGAAAATCCAAGAGAGAAGAGGGAAGACCCAACACAATGATTATGGCCGTTGATAGAGCATGTGAGTGGGGTGATAAAGAAATCAATCAATCATAATAATCAGATCAAATGGTCCAGAAAAAGGGACCCAGATAATAAAAAAGATGGAACACATTAAATGTACTTGCAAAAACTTACACTAAATGTGTACATGACTATGAGCAGCATATTATTAGGCATATGTGTACATCTCCTTTTTAATTGGGAAAAAAATATTAAAAGCTATTTGTTATTGCTATGCTGTATCTGTACAGAGTACAGACTGGAACTGGAACTGGAACTGGAACTGGATGGTCCAAGTCCAGAAATACGACGATCAGGATTTTCGTTGGCAGAATAGAACTAAAAATTGAATCCATGTCGGCTCATACTTATCAACAAAAGGATCCATGATCACATGCTTCTTGCTGTGTAAAAACTTATTCACCCCTTTCTTTCTCTCACTCTATCAGGGTTGACTGGGAGAGTGACATGAAAGCACGCGTTGCCGGTGTGGGGAGGTGCAGCCGTATGGGACCGTGGGTCCAAAGGCTGAGCCACGGGGTTGTGTTGTACTGTTGTTCGGTCCCACTCCCACGCCACTTTAATGATATTAGTAATAACAATACAATATGCTGACGTTCACAGTAACTACAGCTACATCTAACCCTAACAGTAACAGTAACAGTACAGGCATGTTTATCACAAGTTGTGCTACAGAATTATAAAACATAGATAGATTGGTAGATAGGTTAGCAGGAGAATCAGGTTGCTGCCTGCCTGCAGCTACAGCATCTGCATGTCGATTGTCCGCGTCTATTGCACCTTTGAGCAACTCAATGAGCACGCCTCAAATTTTAGTACTCTTCACAAATTATAATCTATACTCTATATTCACTCCTATATTCCAAGAGGTATTAAAATAGGTCCGAAAATGTAGTACATAGAATTTATAATAGTAACGTTAATATTTAAATTTTGCTTGTTCTGAAAATATCCTAAATGTAAGAGTATATATCAAACATAGTATAGAATCATGAAAGAATGAGAGTTTTTTTTTTTTTTTTTGTGAAATTAACTTGTGCCAATGTTTGTATTTTTTAAAAATAAAAAATTATAAAATTTAGTACATTGATTTTATAATTACTTTAAGAATCCATAAATTTCAATTTTAAATTTTAATAAATGACCAAATATTTGAAAAATAAAATAAATAAATAAAACTAGTCACAAATTTTAGTATACTTATGCTCTTATAAATTAAGGTAATTATTCATACCATTATACACTAAAATTATTTTTTATTTTAATAATTAAATTTAAAATTGTATAAAATTTGTGATTTAAATATTATTATTATTATTAATTTTATATAAAGTCGGGTATTAATTTGGGTTTATATTATATATTAATTTTATATTCGTCTTATATCTACTTCATACCAATTAAGTATTTTTCATATATTTTGATAATATAGTGAATATTAATCAAATATTAATATTTAAAAGAAATTTACCTCCCTAAACTGAATTCATGAACAAATGGAAAATAAAAATGTTACTTACACATTCTAAGCAAGTTTTTGAAGTATGATCCTCTATCGAACTTAGG
>JAXCLQ010000014.1:7182410-7200809 GCA_035584115.1 Cedrela odorata
TCACACGTCTTTAACGCATCATAGACACTAATTGACTTCCCATTATTCTTCTGTCGAAATCTTTAAAAATTAAAATTATAAATTATAAGCTTTTCAGTATAACTATTTTATTATTGTTTTCATAAGTTAAATTATTTTTTAAAAATTACATTAAAAAATATATCTATATTTATTTTTTATTTAAAAAATAAATAAATATGAATAATATGTATATTTTTTATTGTAATTTTTAATATAAAATATCTGAAAATTAGTAATTTTTATAACTTATTCATATATTTAATAATTTATTAAGTTAACTTTAACTTATTTATTTAAAACAGGCAGTAATAATATATTATTATATAAAATTTATATGAGTGAATTTGTATACATAATAGTAAGATAAAATAAAATTATAATTGTAAATATAAATAAATAAATAACTTATACAATTTAATTATTAAATAAAAATAAGTATTTATTAAATATTTTATAAAAATTCAATAATTACAATATATGAGTTTTTAACAGCAAAAACCTAAAGTTTTAGCTCTTTTTTTTGTAACCCAAGTTCTTAAAATCTTATATTTGGGGTCAATTATTTGTTTTTTAGATAAAAATACTCTTATTTATTATTTGCTAATTGAAGCCAAAATTTTAAAAAATAGTTAGTGAATCTTTGAAAAAATAATTAGAAATTAATTTATAAGTGATTTAGTGTCAATTTATTTACTTTGATTATGATTTTTGTTTGAGTTTTGAGAATTTAAAAAGTAAATCATTAAAAAAAATTCATCGCAAGAGAATATAAAATTTTATCGAAAAAATTAGTTACAAAATTGAGTTAAAAGGTAAAATTGTCCAAATAGTATATTTTTTATTCTATATATGAGAAATATTTTACTCGAATTAATAATATAATTTAACCTAAAATTTAGGTTACAACTATTAAAAATTAATATATTTAGATATTGACATTGACGTAATTAATTAAATCAAAATCATAACTCCTAATTAATTAACGTTGGATAAGAGACGCGGACGAGTCATGTTATTTATTGTTATTATTATAATCATTTGCAGCCACCGAAAAAAAAAATCAAGAATCACGACCATCCGTCTATATGAATATAATTACAGTAATTGGATACCTTTCATAATCACGAACTGAATTATAAGCTAAGGGTGGCATTAAATTATTAATAATTAATGGAGATTAGGTAGTGTTAAGCTATAATAACAATGTTAATGATGATTTAACCTGGAATCTCGAATCTAAGCAATATTTAAATGTATGTAATGTACACAACTACCGTAGGAAGAAACACGTGGCACCACTTGTTATAACGAATTTTATAATTTTATAATAATTTTTTTAAAATATAATAATATTATAATATTGTCCCATTGTTTTTATTGGATGCAAAAATCATTTAAAATTTTATTTTTAAGTATTAATTATTAAATAAAAAATATATTAAATAATCTTGGAAGAATCTTTCTCTTCGTCCTCAAAGGCCGCTGTCAATGTTTTCTTGCAAGTTTGTTGCTTGCACTGTCTTGGATTTAGCATTTTAGGGAGAGCACATGGTGATATGAAGAGGTTTCTAAATTTGATATAATAAGATATGTTTGATGAATTGAGATTGCTTAAAACAATAATCAAGTGAGTGGCCCAAATAGACAAATCACAAATGTGCACCATTATCAAATTGCAATTAAAACAATAGACATCAGGAATGGGTAAACGTCACCACACTAAGAATTAGGGTGACTAGAACCAAATTCAACCCAATCAAATTGGTTTAGTTTAGATCAATTTACAAATATATTGATTTGATTTTAATTTTTTAAAAACTTAAATTAATAGTTATTGATTTAATTTTTGATTTAAATTTAGCCTAAATCGAATAGAACTTACAATTTTTTTTTTTTAAGTTCAATTTGAACTAAATTAAAATGAACCAATATTTATCGGTTTGATTTGATTCGATTTATCCCTTATTATTGACTCGATTCGATTTGAGATTAATTAAAATCAATAACTTTGATTCGTTTAAAAATTCAACTCAATTTGAATCAAACCGTGACCATCCCTACCAAAAATGGCACATACAAGCTTTAATAGTAACATTACACTATCATGAGTCATAACATGGGTAAGTTTCCTTTTCTTTCTTTATTTGAGGTCCAACGTTGACTAAATTTCTCGAGACCCTTTTTATAAGTTTTTCAAAGACAGTTAGATAGATATTATTATGTCTAAGGATAATTTGTCTCCATGGCTTTCTTCATTATGTATGGTTTAATTTTAGCCACACAATTTTTACGGAAAAAAATCTTGCTCTCAATCTCACCGTTAAACTTGCTTTTGTAATTTTCGAAATTTAGATTCGACTATGGGATGGGCCCAGATGCAATTATGATTGATATATGAACGTACAAAGTTAATTACAGTTACTTTTGGCTTTAAAAGTAAAGTTCTCTCTAGGGTACCATGCGCAACATCAACTTTATTATATATTTTTAAACGTGTTATATATTTTCAGTTGACATCTTATCAGTGTATATTTAAAAATGTAATTAGTAACATCAATTTTCGGCTAGATTTACCATTTTTTTTTAAAAATAACCCAATTTTTTATTTTTTATTTTAAATTAATTTTGCTCCATATTAAAATTTATATTGTCTGATTTTTTTTTTATACAAAATAATAATAAAAAAAAAAACCATTCTCATCTACATTGTCTGGTCAGGATTTGGATTTGGTACTTTCTTAAACTTCAAGTTCAAATGGGTTCGGGCCCATTAATTGACAACATTTGAACTTGGGTCTTCTATTTAATGCCCCCTTAGTTTAACCCATTTTATCTATGTTTTCTATTATCTAAATGATATAATTTTATATTGTTAAGTTATCATTTTTTTTATTCTTAATTTTTAAATAGAGGTTGACATGTAATATAATTAATAATAAATAATTTAAAATATATTTTAATATTTTTAATTTATATTATAAAATATAAAATTAATTTATAAATTTTATTAAAATACAATCTAAACCGTTTATTATTAATTACATTACGCATCAACATCTACTTAAAAATTAAGAATAGAAAAGATCAAAAGATAATAATAATCTTTTTTATTATGTTCTAGTGTTTGATATAATTAAAATAAAGATATGTTTTAAAATGGAAAGATGTAGGAAAAGTGCTGCTGAATTAAAAATACTCGTCAAATAAGCATTTTCCCACCCTAATCTTAAGTCAAATAATTGAATTCATTATTATATACTACAAATTAACATTAAACATTATGTGTTACCAATGCATCATCTTCAGTTGTCGACACTTAAAAAGTGTTTTTCCATCACATAATTTTCTCACCCAACAAACTTTTCAATACTATGTCAGCTGATTACTAATGTGGTTACACCCCTCCATAAGAAAAAAATCACTTGTGAGATGCACTTTTTCCAGAAATTGTTGACAGGAATATGTGAACCAACAAGAACCATTCTTTACAAAAGGCTCAGAATTCAGTCGATCTTCCTTTTAACTTTTTGGTAAACTTGCCCTTGTTGTAACCTATCTCCATAGCTTGTTCCATGAAAGAAATTCAAGCTCTCTCCCAACCCTATAAATAAGATACGCTCTGAAAATAGCTTAATTTTGTTATAATATTTAATTTAATATTTTCTTTATTATTTATACTATTATTAGGAGTTCTAATAAAAATGATAAGAAAGACTTCAAGTATCGATCTGTTTAAATGATGTATTAATTTGTTTGTCAATTTTAAATGTATGTATCGATCTAATTTAATTTGTAATTTTTTTTTAAATTTTTGACTGGAATATATCTATCTGTTTTTTTGTATGTACCAGTACTTTTTGTCGAAAAAATTTTACATAAAGAAATATATTGATACATTCAAATTAAATTTTTTTAAAAAAATATAAGTTCGACCAAATCGATATATTGAAAAGATAATATTAATTCTTTTTATTAAAAAAATTTATAAATATGTAAAATTGACATTAATATATGTATTTGGCTCAAACTTGGCATGCCCCATGCGAGACCAACCACACCCGGCACGGGTACTATTCAGACTCTTAAACTTTGATGACTTCAATTTCACGAACTGGATTCGGTCGACCCCTATGCTACCTCTACTCCAGGTATACTACTTGCTTGTTCTTACCGACTTTCTTTTCTCGTAGATTAACTTTGTAAACCAAAATTGTACACAGGATACAATTATATTATCTTTTGTGAATAATATCAAAGTGAATCACCAAAATAATGTTACAGTTTAGAATTCTTTCTATACATTATAGTAACAGCTTGTTCTGTATCAGAAAACAACGTGACACCTAACAAATGTCTACCTCACTTTAGCTGTAGCATAATTTGATAAAAGAAACAAGACCATCATTAACAACGAAATAATATTTAAAAGTTACGTACATGAGTAGCCAATAGCCATTATATTCCAATCATATTCCTTATTATTATATGTTACATAATCAACGGGACCAATTCTACCTCCACGATATGCATTTATTGGAAGGGACGTCATACCCGCACATGCACTGGGAATCCCATAGCTGCACTCAAAGTTCCATCCCCACAAGTTTTGCGTACATATTGTTAACAAAATTGCAGTAATTTTGTGGCAATTTTACTCCCCCTTCCTTCCTCCCATTTTCTTTATAATTAAATACCAATTAAACTCGATTATATATAGTAAAGACATAAAATACTGTTGAAAGAGTTTTAAGTACGATATTCTTACATTAGTTATTTTGATGTGATTAGACCATTCAATTAATGAAGTAAGAAAAAATTATAAATCAGTAATAAATAATAAATAAATAAAGTGAATGAGAATTTTATAAATTAATTATTTACTTATTTGATTTATTTATTTATTTAATTTTATTTATTTATTACCAACTCGTAATTTTCTTTCTCCCCCTAATTAGATGATCTCATCATAAATTATTTTACTTAAAACTTTCAGTGCAATGAAAACATTCTTTCTGTTATTGTAAAGGCATTTTCATGTTTATATTAATTTATCAACAGGCCGATTTTCTTAAATATTTCAAAATATGCCAATCAACATTACTCTCTGTATTATTTTTTTATTAATATATAAGTTGACAAATACTAAATTACAAATATTAGTTTTTGAACAAATTTTTTAAATAATTTTCATTTTGTTCCGTCGTACCAACTGTTCGTTGAGCCTTTAATATTATAGTTCGATTAGTTTATCCAATCATAGATCGATTAGTTTATACAATCATAGATGAGATGAGATGAGATGAGATGAGATCAGCTAATTGTATAACACAGAGTAAGAACAAGTATGGAATTTGCACCAACTTCACACGCGAATTTTAAAGAATTATCTGATATCTCTACATAATTACCATGTACGGTCAATAGTTATTTATTCATCAACAGAGAATCTTGATCCCTTCTTCCAAAAGCTATAAACTGATTGTTCTATCAATTCATTGCAATTTTTTCCACGATCACAGTTCATATTTGACTAATAACAGTCATTATTATATCTTAATTTCATTCACAACATTGGATTATTGAATCGATTACAAATCCCTCAAGCAATATATGGCTGGTAATCTTTACTATTTTTAGTCTGCGAAGCCCGAAGTCAGCAAGCCTTAACGTGCATGCTACGTCCTAATTCTGCCCCCCATTTATCCCGCCAGACTGAACTATCTTTCGCTTTGGACCACGTTTGTTAATTGGTATTCAAACTTTAGTTTTAACTCCAAACTAAAGAACATTTAGACAAACAGACCAGTTATGTGAATGAGACGAAGGCGGCCATTGAATTTCGTTTTCAAGCCCACCACTTTTCTATATTAAAAAATTCCACTTCCCTTGCCAGTAATCAAGATTCCAATCACCAACTGGCACATGCCCACCGCAACACTTTGCTTATAAAATCATTTGAAATCAACCCCTTCCACATATATATAGAGGCTTTGCATCTTTCTTTGTGTATCAGAAATCAATCCCACTTTTGAATTTACATGGGTCGATTCAATCTTATTCTTCTGCTGTCACTCTCTCTGAGTTTGTGCTTGTTCCCTGATACAATATCGGCACAACTTAAACAAAACTATTATGCGAAAATCTGCCCAAATGTAGAACAGATCGTCCGAAATGAAGTACTGAAAAAATTTCGGCAAACTTTTGTCACAGTTCCTGCAACCATTCGTCTCTTCTTCCATGATTGCTTTGTCCAGGTAAATACAATATCAGGCACTGAACTTACTTAATGAATATGCATTAGTTAATCTTTTTATCTTTAAATTACAGGGGTGTGATGCTTCAGTAATAATTCAATCAACCGGAAGGAACCAAGCAGAGAAGGATCACCCTGATAACCTGTCCTTAGCTGGAGATGGATTCGACACGGTGATCAAAGCCAAACAAGCAGTTGACAGAGTTGCCGGTTGCACAAATAAGGTTTCTTGTGCCGATATCCTCGCCATGGCCACCAGAGATGTTATTGCAATGGTAATGTTACTATTTATTTTTTCATGGGAATCCAAATCCAATAATCATTTTGGTCAAATTAAATATGTAACTTGATTATGATTTATGATATTGCAGTCTGGTGGACCTTCATATGCTGTTGAGTTGGGCAGACTAGATGGGTTCAGTTCAACTTCTTCTAGTGTAAATGGGAAGCTTCCCCAGCCCACTTTCAATTTGAATCAGCTTAATTCACTCTTCGCTGCTAACGGTCTCACCCAAACAGACATGATTGCTCTTTCAGGTAACATATGGCGCGTCAAAAACACGTTCAAATCATAAATTAACATAATTTCTTTCAAGTGAGTCCATAAAGACGGATTGCTTGGGTCCCATCCAAGATTCAAAAGGACCGTTGATCACAATATTAACGATGATGATGATCTGTGTTTTGCAGCGGCACACAGCGTTGGATTCTCTCACTGCAACAAGTTCGCAAACAGAATATACAATTTCACCCGTCAAAACCCGGTAGACCCTTCACTGGACAAGACATATGCGAAACAACTCCAACAAATGTGCCCGAAAAATGTGGACCCTAGGATCGCCATCAACATGGACCCGAACACACCCAACAAATTTGATAACGTATACTACCAGAATCTTCAACAAGGGAAGGGACTCTTCACCTCCGACCAAGTCCTCTTCACGGACCGGAGGTCCAAGCCTGTTGTTGATAATTGGGCCCAAAACTCGGGCAACTTTCAAAAGGCCTTCATTGATGCCATTACCAAGTTGGGCCGGGTGGGTGTCAAGACCGGGAAGAATGGAAACATTCGTCGTGATTGTGCTGCGTTTAACTGAAAAATATAATTTTTGAAGGACGATATTATGTAATAGTTATGTTATTATCATGAAAACATATATAATAAAGGACCAACCATGCATATCAGCAGCTCTGAAATCGTCGACTGATTTTGTCAGCATCAGAATCACGTTGGCAACCTTATCTGCGTGAAAGCAATGTGTCAACTAGGATTTGTTTATTTTTCTTCTTATGTGATTTATGTCGATAAGACATCATTATTGTATTTGAAGTGTCCCCCACATGTCAAATCATAGTATTTCAGATAAAGGCACAAGGTTTCAATGTCTAAACGGGATCCATCAAACAGCTGGAATTAGCTACTAATTAAACCATGTGTCTTAAGATTGCTTTTGCTTGTAGTGATTGCTTTCAGCCAATAATTTGAAATGAAGATCACAAATGGGTTTGACTTTTGAACCTTATAGTTATAGTCTAGTTGGCAAGGATGCATAGTCAATAGCTTGTTGTTCATATTACTATGCCAAACAGATGGAGATGCGGTATACAGATCGCAAAAGTAAGCGGTCGGGCCATTAAATAGGCTACTATATGGTACAGAAATAGTAAAATGGTCGGGTCAGGCCCTTAAACAATGTAGGTTCAGTCTGGGCTATTGAAGGGTGAGTCGAGTCTAAAGTCACGAGTTCATCACAGGTTCCGAAAAATCCAAGCCCACCCCAGCCCCACAACCCACAAGCCCTCTTAACTTAATGTTTTTTTATTATTATAATGTTTGTTTACTTTTTTTTTTCTATGTTATTACTATTATTAATTTTTTCATTCATTTTATTAATTTTAACCCATGAATACATATATGTGTATTTTGGTATTTTGTTATTATAATAAATAAATATTTATAAATTTTACATCTAAATATTATAACATTAATTAAAAAAAATACCATGAATATATTAAAAAAATATAAAAATTTCATTATCTAATTGAAAAATACATCACTTAAAAAAATAAAGAATAAAAATAAATAAATAATATTTATATATCAAATAATTTTGACCCATTTATTTTAAATAAATTTAATATATAAATTATAATATTAAATAAATTAATTTTAAATTAAATGAGTATGAAGACAAAAGAAAACAATTTTTTTGAGTTGGCTTTGACCCACAGACTAACCTAAGAAACTGATCTAAGCTCAGGTCCGACATGACCATCATGGGGTAGGGTTTATGGGCTTTATTAAACTGCATGTTTTCTAATCTAGCCCAACTTAACCCAAACGTAAGCACGATGAGCTCCAATTTCATAAACCGGACCAATTCATTTGCTATCTCTCCATAAATAATAACTTGGTATTCATATTTACTAGAGAAAATAAAATTATAAGTCAGTAATAAATAAATAAATAAAATTAAAAATATTATATAATCACATAATAAAACTATTGTACCAACATCCTTTTATACATAATACATAACACATGATTTTATTATAATAGAACCCCATAAAGCAAACAGCTTTCTTCAAAGTCCAATGTTTAGGCACGCTCATTGGATTTGAATAAAGTCAAGCCTGTCGTAATCTGTCAATTATTTCTATCCTTAGATGATGCATATAGACACTTTGACTTGCGTACAAACATATTCGGACAGTATATCACAACTCACAGTCAACCGAGTTTTCGGCTCCATCTATTATTTGCTGCCCACATGAGATGACAGTTCCTAATCATCGTAGCCAAAAGAAAAAAAAAAAAAGAAGTTGACACAACAGAACAGATATCAAATTATAATAAAAAGTCAAAAATTATTGTCGTGGACTGAGATGATACACAATAAAGAAAAAATGAGCAACCAATTCTTCACAGGAGCTTCAGTATTTTACTGCTTTATACGAGATACAAAGCACCAGATTGACATGATAAAACTTTGAATATAAGTCACATCCGAGATAAACAACATTTCTACATGGCAGACATGACTAGTAATAGTATGAACAACATTTTCAGCAAGAAAGTAGCAGAAAGCTAGATATAAGTCAGATCTAAGATGTTTTCAATCAAAGAAAATCATTTACGGGTACATTTGAATAGTAATATGATACTTCTTCCAGCATTATTTTCAACACCTTGATCAAATTCTAATTTAATGATGCAGAATCAGTCAAAATAATCCAAATTCTTTAAAACATAAATGGGGACCATGGGGCATATTGGACCATGATTAATATGCCCGAACAATCTATGAACATTCTGCTTATAGAAGGGATAGAGCATTAAGTTGAATAATTGAAGATTTTCAAGACTAATAAGCAAATGATGTTCCCACAGCTATGTTGAATAGTTGGAACATAATGCACGAGAAACAAGACAAAAACTTATCTAAGAAATCACTAATCTCACCTATAAATCAGCCATGACATCATCCTTTTCTTTTGTTACAACAAATTAGCAGCTTAACCTAACAATCAAATGCTTTCCATCATTCCAATCTGCAGCATGTCTCTAATCCAGTTGTACGTAAATGACAAATGTTTCCTGGATTAGATTTTGAACAAAATGAAACAGTAAGTTTATAATGAACCAAAGGAAGTGTTTAGGACAACTGGTCCACAAACTTACTAAAAAATGATAGAAGAGATAGCTTCCACAAAATCATGACACTTTCGCATCCCATGATCTACATACTCCAGCCATTAATTACTTTCCAAAATTGCAGAATGCTACCCAAGGATGGAAATCTACTTTCACCTGCCTCATAGTTGTTAAGCTCCAAGTTCAACCAGGCTTGACGGCTGGAGCCTCCTAAACTATCACACAGCAACCATCAACACGCTCAAACCTACCCATGCCTATGTTAAATGCATGAGTCACTTAGTAGAGATTGTTCTCATACTCCTCTTTTCTTGTTCAATTTGATAACATATCTATTCAAATTTCAGATTTTTGTTTGAATATTTAATATTCTAGTGATGACTTAGTTTAGGAATTGGAAATCATAAATATTATTTGATCATATTAATTTTACAAGAATCTTGAAATTTTTTTCTGCATATCTTAGCTTATAGGTGCCTTACCTTGGGCAGAAACCTTTTTCCCCTGCCTTGAGCCTCAGTTCCATGAAGCTTTTGCTCCTTAATGCAACCTGCATCTTCAATGACTATGCAGTAAATAAAGAAAATGTAGACTTTCCAATTATGTAAAGGGTTTAAGGCATGGTATAAGGTTAATATTCGAGCACAACCAATTTGACTGTATTACCAATAGGAGAGGGCAAGAGAGTGATAAGAAAGTGAACTTGAAAATGCTATAACAGCAGTTTTGACAGGAGGTAGAAAGTAAGCATATAAGAAAGTAATGTGACAAAAATAAGTTTCATGTAGAATAATCATAAAGAAGAATAGAATTGAGATTGTAACAAGACACAAAGTGAACCAAAGTGTGCCTAAGAGTAAGAAACCACATCACAACTACATATCCAAAACACTCAAAGTGATAAACTGTTTAGGCCATTTTACAGAAATGGAAGGTTTGTGCTTGTAACGATAATAACCCCTTAAAAATGGATTTCTGTCTTCAAAAGCTTAAGATTAAGAGATTAAAGAAATTGTATCATGTGCTTCCTGAAAACCATTAAATCAAACATGGTTGATGAATGCCATGCAACCATGAGACCCACACATAAACACAGCACTTAGATAACAAATAAGTCAATAATCAACAGTATTTCAGAAAGAACAATTAATCAAAGTATGAAATTCAACAGAAGCGCCACAAAACTTGAGCGAAGAGATTTACTAACAAAGCAAATGTTTATGAAATGACCTTAAATTATAGGTATCTAGAAAGCCACTAACCTAATTGTACTCTAATAATTAGATTCTAACAAGTCATTATATCCCACCCCAGAAACAATCAGGGTTATGACCTTATATACAATCTACTTAACTTGATTCAAAACTCTGTCAAGCATTTACTTATATAATGCAGCAGTCCTTACAAGTATGATGTAGTCAAGATCAACGTCAGCATACACTTATGATTGTAATAACTCAATATCAACATCATCATGATCAATGTCATCATGTCTGCAAGCAAAGATCTCAAGCTGTGACGGCCAATCATTTCCAAGAATTTGGGGTTTTAACTCCACTGCAACTTGAAAGTCTAACATGGATGCAGAAAAGGAACCATGCTTTGTGTCTATGTCTCTGTGTCGAGACCTTGACTCAGCTAGTTCCAAACAGGGCTTTATTAATCTCTTCATGAAAACATCAAGGCCATTGTTCAACAGATTGGCACAATCCAATGAGACTTTTAATCCCTCCATCTCCAGCTTCCGTTCCAACCTCTTTTTTAGGGAATTAGTATCAGGCAGGTCACGATGTTTGCGACAAACCTCAGCATAAGATGCTGAATCATGACGTCCTTTTGGTGTTCCTGTAATGTTTGTTGGGATACCAAGAGGAGCTTTAATGGGGCTCCAACTATAAATTATTGGACTAGCAGCAGCCTGATCAACCTCTTCTCCATCTTCTACAGAGCATGGGGGTCTACTACCCAAAGAAAGCAACTCAGTAGCACTCTGCTGTTCTTGAATTTTAGGAACTGAATCTTCATATACGACACTATGACTCTTCCCATGTGGCCCAAGAGGGCTTGGACGGTCCTTCAACTTGCAATCACGAAGACCCGGTGTCATCCCCTTTCGAGAGGACGAGGAAATATCTTTGCACAGTGACTGAAGACAACTTCTTTGATACCCATTTGCCGCTTTAATACCTAAAGAACCTTCAACTTTGGCCTCTTTTGGTGGTGGAGTCTTTGAAAGACATGCATTTTTTATAATTGATCTTAGAAGATTATTATGAAGATGCACATTTTCTCTTCCTATCATGCCAATGCAGAGTCTATCAAACTCAGGTTTGCTAATTTTAAGATTTAAATATCTTGTGATGAGACTCAAATACTTCTCTGTTTTAGCATGCCCGAGCTTCCTCTCAATCTGAGATTTTGTCTCCAAGGTGTCCAAGCGAGCAAAATGCCGATCAGCCGGCATTTGAGCTTCCGGATTCCTCTCTATCATCAAAACAAACAAATTCATATAATCGTATAATCACCGATTAACTATGAAAATTAATTCATTTTTGTTGACAATTCCACGTCAAAAGTGGCTGCTTAAACTCGGTTATTGAGTTCTAAAAGAAAAATGAACAGAACCCAGATAATAATCAGCTTCAACACTCAGATTCTTTGATTTCATTTTATACATTGAACAGTAATTTATCAGTACTGTATAAACAGTAATGTATCAGCACTCCTAAAAACAGCAACTCAATCATAATCACAAAATTGTCACTTCTTAACTCTGATTTCACAAAAATTACCAATAAAACCACAATTCTTCAAAAAAGATTAAAATTTCCGAACCCGAAACATAATTCAAGTTCTAAATGAAAGCCTTTGGAAAATTTAAAGAGAAAACAAAACCAAATAAAGCAATTAAGGCATTAAAATAAATAAAACCCACCTGAATTAATGCAGTAATGAATCGAGTTTGTCTTGAATTTCAGTTCATTCACTGGAATTGTTCGATCACTAACACAAAAGCTCAGAAACAGAGATTAGGGCTGATTTGTGGGTGCACATCGCGACTTTTTAGAAGGTTCGTCAAGAGATTGTTGGAGTCAAAAGGCACGTGTGTTTTCTTACATGTGCAAGCTGCTTTTTAGTTTTGTGTCGCCAATCATCGTTAGAGTTTTTACATACTTCACCCAGTCACAGTACACTTCGCTAACACACACACATGCCCACGCGGCCACGCCCACCAATTTCTCGTACTGTTTGAAAAGTTATCAGGTCAAACGTGACATAGTTTGGATGTCTCTGGGTCCGGTCCGAATTCGAACACACAGCCAAGTCGGACCCAAACCCAAAACAGCTCTTTTTGTTTTTAATTTCTTAAACCCAATACATAAATTTAAGATATTTAAAAAAAAAAATCAAGATCAAGTAAATTATATTCGAATTACATGTCATGTCACATATACATTATTCAATAAAAATATAATGTATTTGTGGGTTATATGATGGTGAACCGATTGTAAGGTTTTGTGAGAGTGAGAAAATGATATCCTTAACTTTATCACATACAAAACAAAATATTCTATGAAGATTGAATAGAGCATTATGGTCATTGGTCAGTATGTCGAAATACCCACCAATTTTCTCATAGAAAAAGCCATCACATCATCATTGTATAAAGGGATGTTTGTCAATTTGGTGGCAAAGGTACTAATTTTGGCTACATTAACATGTAGTATCATTGAAAACCAAAACAATGGTAAACTTATACAAAGATTAAAAGGAAATGCTTTTGAAAACACACACAATTAGTATAAATTTTGTATCAATCTGTTAATGTTTTCATAATTCCAAACTCTTATTTAAATGGGACTGAGCTGGGCTATTGATTCAACGCCGTAGTTGGGCTTTGGTTATCCAGTCCCAGACAAATCATTCATTGGACGGATATTGGCCTGCATTTGCTGCAATTTCAGTCCTCTTACAAACGCTTCATAAATAATACCCTCCAAAATTTTTGTTCAAACGTAATTATATCATTTGGAGCAACGATATCACTTCCTTGATAACTGTGCCATTTACTAACCTCGGCTATTTTCAAAACCTACGCTAATATCCTATGATATAAATCAAAATTTACACCATGCTCTATGAGAACGTTCAAATATCAGTGCATTTGACTACTAATTACTGCATATTAATCGATGCCCGAAACTAAAACTTATTTTATTACTCTAAATAAGAACATAGCACATTTGCAGTTGCTGCAGCAAGAGATCCAGAAGATTGAAAGCTATGAGGACCTTCCTTTCTCTTTTCTGATTTTAATCAATATCGTTAATTCATTGCTTCTAGTGTTAAGCAATATATTCATTACTCTATATATACACACACACACACATGTGAAAAATGAGTTAGGGAGATTGGGCTGGGGTAGAGATATAAGATATGAAAGGACTAGTGCAATATACCTCATCAGCTAGCATGGTAAAGCCTAGCAATGAAAAATCTATCACAAGCAATTAAACCCAAGTATTTTTGGCAAATAATACTCATTATTTTCTAGTCTTTTGTTAGATCAAGTCAGTGCATTTTTTGAAATTAGGATGTTGCTACTTTAATTCATAACTGTTATGAAATGATATCATTACTTACCAAGTATAAATTGGTGAACAGTTAATGGATGTTTACTACTAAATATAGGTAGTTTATCAAATATTTTACTTCTTTTTTCTGAAATTAAGTAAGAACATTGTAGTTGATTGTAGTTGACTTGTAAACATATTTTCAATGTACAGATATAACAAGCGCCAAAAGACTGATGAACTTCTTTTGGTTACAAACGATGATTGGTAATTTGAGTCAAGCCCTCAACACAATATCAGTTCCCAACTTCCCATCTACGCTAAACGTGGCAGTAAATGAAGAATTAGTGACTACAAAGGAGAAAATTAGGATTAGGCATTAAGTAAACAGTTAAAAAATTATTCAAGCTAATTAATTAACCAGGCACCCAAGCAGTAGCAAATACAACATTGTGGCCTTTCCATGTAAGTACAAGATCATCTTCTTCCTTCTTCAATCCCCACCCAGCTGCATGCTCATCAAGCATGGTTTTCACTTCTGAAACTGCGTCTTCACCAAAAGCAATCCCCCGGAAATTCGAATTTCTCATTCGCTGCACCCACCGGCTCTTGGGTTCAAGCCTTTCTACCCTCTGCAGACCTTCATGTGCTATCACATTTTCAATTTTCCAATAAATATCAGCTTCATACCACTCCCTTTGCTTGCTTCCTCGAGGAAGAAATGTGTCCACTGTATCATATGGTATCCATAAATAATTGAAAGCAGATCTTAATCTACAAACCAAATTATTTGATGTCATATCTGCATCTTCATCTACTAAGAGAACAATTGTAGGCTCTAAACTTCTCAGCGCTTTAAGAAACATCGTCCGAATAGACGAAGTACAGGAAGACTCAAGAAAGTAAGTATTTGAATTGGTGTTAGGAATTGGAGAAAGGGTTTCTTCTGGTATATAGTGAAGCATCATGTGACAGTTTATAACTAGAGCCTCACCACTTTCTGCGTATACTAAATGTTGCACTCTGATTTGTTCGATCAAAGAAGAAAACCCATCGGCATAACTTGAAGGAATTACTCTAAATTCCAACATGACATTTCTTGACCTAGCAAAGTTAACCAACTTCGAACCCATCTCCTCGTATGAAAGATCAAGCATAGGCGGTACATCTTCAGTGGCATCAGCTATTGTGAGCTTCACTCGTGGTGGTCCCTCGAACCGATTGGCAATAGCATCAACAAGTGTAGGGATTTGCATGCAGTGTGTCAAGCTTAAATCAACAATATGTATGACTGAATACCCTTCAACAGCTTCTAAAATTGCTGCATTTGCTGCTGTGAAACCGAAGCGATGCCATGGGGTTAAGTCTACAAAACTAGCAAGCTCTATAACGGAGAATTTGTGGTTGTCTATAACAAGGTTGCAGTGAGCGTTTGCCATAGCTTCAAGCATCTTGCAAGTACCACTTTTCGCTGCTCGAGCAATAAGGGCACGGAGAAAAGCGCATGTTAGACGCTGATTGGAGTCACCGTCTGGTGGTGCAATGTTATTAAGCACCCATAAGATTTGTTGAGCTAGAGTGGCATCGTTGCTTTCGATAGCATTAGCACAGTGAACTAAAAGTTGTTCCATGCAATTGGCATCACCAAAGCTTCCTAAAGACTTTGATGAAGGGAAACCAGGCCATGGACGAGTCCTGTGAATTGGGTTTTTGTTCATGGTGAGGTTTGAAAATGAAGCGATTTGATGCAAGGGTTGTGGTGGGGTTTCAGTGAATTGCATCATGGGGAGAGAGAGAGAAAGAGAGTACCAGATTGAGAAACGAACAAAAAGGAAAAGAAAATACGGGAATCAAATTGACAGAAATCAGAAGAGAGCAGAAAGAGAGAAAGAGACCAGACTAGTAGTGGGTACCTTTGTTACCGGGAAACGATCCAAGTAGTGGTGAAAGTGTGAAACAAATTAGCAACTAGAGTTTGGGAGAATTCTTCAAATGAATCACAGAAAATTGACTTTTCAGCTTTATCTGAGGATTTTATTTCCCACACTCAGAAGGGAAAAAAGGGACAGATCAAGAGTAAACTAGCATCCCAAAAACAAAAACACTTGGTTCAAGTCAAATTAGCTACGCAAAAGAGACCCTTCTTCCAAACAAATCAGGCTTTTTCAGTTTGTTAAACATAAAAAGGATTGGTTTCAAAAACCTTTTTCATGCCTACAAAAGGGTCTAATCCCCCTTCATCAATGAAAATATAACCTTTTTTTCTCTTCTATCTCCTCAGGTGAGAGAGAAAGAGAAAGGGAAATATAAGGCAGAGTACTTAAAGATGGTGGAGTGCTGGAATAGTTGAGTTGGATTTTGGTGGCATGTGAATTAGCCGGCCATTGAGTTGTCTGTAAGTGGGAGTTGGGATTTTGTCATGTATTGAGTAGTGGGGATTGAAGGCAGTTAAGCTTTTTGGCTCACTCACTCACGGGCCATCATTTATCATATCATCAACAAATCATTCAAATATACACTTCTTTCTCTATTCTCTGCTAGTAAATAGTATTAAGCGAATGATTGTTTAATATTTATATATATGAGATGAGTTTGATGTAATAAAAACTTATAAATAAAGTTTTTCATTTGTCCATCTTGGTGGGGTTGAACTATATATCAGGACACTAGTGATAATTCGTGAAAAAATTACGATAGAGGTCCTCCAAATGACTCATGGCGGCCAAATTCTCTACATGCATGCTTCGATAAGACAAAGGGGTGGTCATTGTCTAAGACAACAAAAAATTACTTGAAATCTTCGTCTCTATCACGGCATGCTTTAAAATATACACACACATTTCATATATATTATATATTTAATAGCTGCTTAAGAGAAAAGTTATCTGTCCCTAGAAGTGCTTTTCAATTATCTCAAATTTCAAGCTTGAATAATGAAGTCTTTAAATATATATTGAAGACAAACAATACAAAAATAATAGCGAGCTCTCCCTAACACAACACACACACACACACACACACACACACACACAGAAGATACTTCAGGACTTTACATATTTCACCAAAATAGTTCATTCACTATAGGAAAAACCATGATATCAGAATTTCTGTCTGCTTTCATTTTCCCAATTATCTCATCATTTCTAATGTGAACACTTGTTTTAAAGTTTTAACAGAAATATACTAGAGTCTACCCCACAGTACAGTAATGCTGCTCTCCAGGGAATGCATGCATATCTCTCTTTCTTTCTTTAAATTCTGTCTGAACCAAGTTAATTCTTTCAACATCCAAATTTCTAAGGTATATATTATCCGGGACCATTTTGAAGAATACCCATATAGGAATAGGATATAGATAAAAAGGATTACAATTAGAATTATATTCATATATACATACATGTGAAGGGACACATTTATCGATCCATGCATATAATATTCCTTTGTTGGATTAATGGGACCGTCCTGCACATTACACGTGATATACTACTTTTTTTTTCATTGTTTTGTTCAAAGAATTGCTCTATTTCCCCCTTCCAACCCCACCACAAATAGACTACTCAATCATCCCACTAAAAATAAGGGACCCCAATTACCCTCAATTTTCTCTCCTTTATATCCCTCAACCCAAATGTAAATCTACCATACATTACTTATATTACATTATATAGAGTCGTGCTTGTACTATAAATTGACCTGTGTGCAGGTCTCACATGTCATATTTGTCCAATATTGATCATCTACATATAAAATGTGAAAAACACTGAATTTTGATTATAGAACATTGTTTTACATAACGAAAAATTTAAATTATCAACAAATTAAAATATGTTAAAATTTGTTAACTCTAAATCAATAATTCTTAAAAAATTTAATAACATAAAGCTATAACAACAAAT
>JAXCLQ010000014.1:7216596-7235803 GCA_035584115.1 Cedrela odorata
TTTTTTATTTTTAAATAAAATTAATTCTTCAGTTTAATTTTGATTACACAATTTTTAAAATCAAAATTTATTCTTCTTAATTTTTTTAAACTAAAATCTATCTTAAAATAAATAATTTTAATTCGGAATCTATTTTTTAATTATATTATTTATAATTCTAAATCGAATCAAATCGTTGCAAACCCTTTAAATCATGTCCTTGTGTTTGTATGTATAATGTATTATTTATCAAGAAAACCAATGATTTGTAGGATCCATGACCTGGGCAAGTAGCATAATATTTTCATTTTTTCTACACACGAAATTATACAGAGTGGGACAAACACGAAAGGCTTATGTGTCTAGGACTCAGCATTTCAGTAAACTTTTCGGTATTGCACTTGTTATGTATCTTTCAACAATTAATGATTTTATATATTGGTAACAAGTGCCTGGACCTACTGTCAATTAAAGCTGTGCAAAAATTAATTCGCAATTTGATAATGGGTTTTTATTATCTAAATAAATTAATAAATAGGTGCGCATCTGCATCTGCATCTGCACCTGCACCAAGAAGCTTGGAATTTGTCTTGGTTGCGTTTGCCTGTATTCAATGAAAGGGAGCGGTGGTGAAATCCGCGTCACACCTTCCTGTTATTTTACTAGCTAACTTGTCTTGTTCTCGGCATAATAATGCTGGCCACATATTTTCATTTTCGTTTATGTTCCATGTGTCGTGTTTTTACTTCCTTATTCTCTTCTTTACAAACTGGATTTTTCGTAGATTTTAATAATATGATTTATCTTTACAAACGTGCAATGCTCGATGTGAATTGGATATAGGATTCTATTTTACTTGGTTAAAGTTTCATTGGCTATAAAAGGATTTGTTTTCGTGATTGGAATTCAAATTTATATAACATTATACCCCCCTACACAAGCCAACCCCTTCTTCTGAACTTGATTGACATGTTCAATTCTATAAATTATACGCAGTAAAATTATACTATAACCCCCTTTTCAGATTGAAAGTTATAAAAAATATTGGGAAAACTACACAAATGAATTGTGTTAAAGATACATTAAGCTGGATCTTCAATTAAAAGCCTTATCAAATAATCAGAAGAGGAAAGGGAAAGAAAAAGATGTCTCGCCCATCCATGCGTTCAAAAGATGAGAAACCCTATAATAGAATGATTGTATTTACACGATATACCAGCTATATTTGTCAAAAATTTGACATGTTCGTATTGTAAACTTATCTGTACATTAAACTCGTTTAACACGTTAAAAAAATGGATCTCGAGAAAACAGTGTAGAAAATACGATGACGAAATCAAATAATTATAGAAAGTAATGTCAAGAAAACAATGAGTATGTTGTATCCCATCATAGCAGTAAAAAAGATCTGTAAGCAAAAATTTCAAAGTGAAAGATTAAGATTCTCCTATATCAGTCTGCCTGCCTGCCCACAGAAACAAAGCAGGCACTCATGTTTTCGTACAAGTCCAGCGGTGGTTTTGACTATCCCACTGCATAATATATTACTGTAGATTACCGAAATTACAAGGGAAAGCATGAGGAGCAGCAAGTGGGAGGAGTGGAGAGGTGAAGTGAAGTACTGGGAAAAGGGGAAGGAAATGGCAATGGAAAGAAGGTTCCGTCGGGGTCCCAATGCAAATGCGGCGAGACGCAGCATTGCAAGAAAGGAAAATAAAATAAAATAACTATTTCGTTAATCCAAAAATAATTAAGATTAAACTTATGATAAAACTAATAATAATAGGTGATGTGGAACCCACCATTTCCCAAGATAGGAGGAGAGAGTGGAAAGAAAACATGTAAAAGCCCTTTAAACAAGGACAACTTGAACCAGAGAACTGACGTGGACCGGACCCATTTGCAGATAGAGACGTAGAAACTTTCGCTCCTTTGGTGGTGGTGGTCGCCACACAACTCTTGTTGTTCTTACAAATAAAAAAATAAAATAAGTTACATTGATTCCTTCTCCATCTTTATACGCCTCTTTGGTTTCTCCAAAAGCCGCTGCCGCTGCCGCTTCTCTCTCACTCTCTCTTTCTTGCTTTCCATTCATTTTCAATTCAAGCTGTATGTATTGTAAGCCGAAAGGTCCGAAATTACATTAAATCAAAAGGAACACAAAGTGACCCAACTGTTTGTCAACTTTAAAAAATCATTTAATATGTAATCTGGATAACCATGGATAGAAGAAGTTAGATCAGATCCTATTCTTGCATGTTTGGTCTCTGGTGTTTCTTGTTTGGAAGCATTTATCTCACGCAGTCAGTTATGAAGGTGGGATCTACGGTCCAATGATCTATCAAATTATAACAATAGGCGCATCAATCTTTCAATATCGTTATCTATATTATATCAATTAGTAATTCGATAATTCATCACTTAATTATCAGAAAGTATGTACAAATTAACACACACACACACACACAGTCTCAATGTGAATGATGTATCATTTATGAATATGCTATGCTAATTTTTATTAATTTGTTTTACTGGGCTGAGAGTTAATCTATGCAAGACTATAAGCACCAATGAAATTGAGGCTTAGCCTCTTATCCACGTATGGTTGGAAAATTTTGCTAAGATTATCTAGAAATACTTTGGGTAGGTCAAAGTTCGAAGACAAATCTTTGCAAAGCTGGAAGGATGACGATCTGGGACCATGGCACACCTAGGGAATATATAATTAATTGTGTATTAATTTATTTTTTGTAATAAAAAAAGGCTGCTTGCATCAGCTAAGCATGCATTAGATTGAGTCAAATATCAGATTAATGAAGGCAATTAAAGATTAATTTATCAATTAAGGATACTTGTTTCCAACTTAGTGTGCCATTATCGACAACCAATGCAGCTAACTTGAACGAATTTCAGAGGATCAACACATTAAAATAAGCAGAATTAGTAGTATTCTTGGGTGGTTAGATGGATATGTGTCAGGAGTGGAATCAGTGATGTCCTACAGTTATTTAAAAAGGATACTTCCTTGTTTTCTAATATTTTCCTTTTCATAAATAACTGGACAATTCTCTTACCAAATATTGAGCCATGAATTCAACGGCTGAGAGAGAGAAATCATGTTGGTCTATTTCTGAATGATTTGCAAGTGGGTCGTGCTTGGAATTGCAGATATAGCTGTACAGTGCATGATTATCGGCAATAATTTCATTTTTATTCATGTCATACTCGACATATTATTAAGCACAAAGAAAGAAAGAAAGAAAGAAAAAACCGAGAAAGAGAGTTCATGATCACCGACAAATTCATCTTTCTCTCATCACAATTTAGATTATCATGGAGGGAAATTCTTTGACGGTAATTTACAAAACCTCGGCGGAATCGGTTTCCGGGAAAATTCTCTCAACAAAAAAACCAAAATCAAGGATATTACAACTCTTCTGTGAACAAAAATTCACGAAGAGTTCAGGAAAAAATAAAAAGGGAAGACTGTACGTCCTCTTTTTCAAACAAACAGGTTGAGTAATTTCCTCTCTTCTGCTCTATTGAGATACCGATCTCCTAACCCACTATCGAAACAGGTAGTGGTCCCTGACTCCTCCGAATTCATGGACGTAGTCCCTTGCCACCGCCTGATTTCCGGCTTGCAAGGCAGAACTACTTTGTTGGAAAAGCTTGGTGTTAAGCAAAGATCTAGATCTGACTGTTGCAGTTTTATTGCTACTGATTCTTCTTCCACCTTCATACGTTTTGTTGGTGAAACCTTAGATCTTGAACTCGAGAATCTACAATGAGAACTCGGAAATGGACGATCTTGCAACTTCCACATGTCCGTACAAGTCACTTCAACGTCGGAGGTTTCGTCGGACGCTGCTGTTGGCGATCCACCGCCGTTGAGAAGCTCGGTTATCGGACTTAAAGTGCCGCCACGCAGCACCGTCTCCACTGCAGCCTGACAAACGTGCCAGTTTCCTGTCCACAAAAGTCCCACAGCTCCGTTCACTGGATTCACAGTTCTCCCACAGGCTTCAAACAACAAAGACTGAAATAAGCCTGCAACAACACGAACAACCAAATGAGAAAAAAGAAAAAAGCCATAACAAATAATCAAAAACCTAGCGTGAAGAAAAATACCAGGACGCTGCGTTTCAGGGACGGCAGAGATGAAGGACATGAGGCCGGCACGGCCAAAGAACTTGGCAACAAAAACAGTAGCATGGCCTTGGGCTTCAGGGCTCTCGATCCACTGCAAACAAGGACGTAGAATACATGACTCGCTGCACCCTTTTCGCAAAACTCGGCACCCGTTGCAACTCATCTTTCAGCTCACTTCCTCCCCTTTGTTCTTGTTTATGTTACAGTAAACTATCACATAAAAGCAAAGGATTTTGACAGATTTTAAGGTTGTTTAATTGCTTTGGCTTGGCTGGAAGAAGAGAAAGAGAAATGAAAGACAGAATAATGTAATGCAATCATGGCTAAAACGAGAAGGTGATACATATAAACAGAATGAGAGAGTTAAAGAAGGGTTGAGTTTTAACC
The DNA here is from genome assembly GCA_035584115.1 of Cedrela odorata. Taxonomy (NCBI): domain Eukaryota; kingdom Viridiplantae; phylum Streptophyta; class Magnoliopsida; order Sapindales; family Meliaceae; genus Cedrela; species Cedrela odorata. The sequence goes on from JAXCLQ010000014.1 coordinate 7,221,115, forward strand.
AGGGTTGGGTTTAGCTGGAGTAGTGGGTGAGTAATGTTGTGTGTGTTTTTGTTTTGTATTTGTGAATACTGTATTTTGTTGCCCAAGTTTTGGGTTAGATTCCAAAGACTTGGGCATAAGCGGCTCCGTGTCTCCGCAAATGGTTGTCCCTCCACCGTTCAAATTTCTTTTCTTTTTTTCCAATTGATGATGCAAGCTTCCACTCTCATAATTTTTTTAAACTTTATTTATTATTTTTTAAGTCATTGATAATTATACACTCACTAGTATCAATACATAGATAGACAATTTGCATTAAAATTACAAAATTTGATGTGGGTATCAATAACTTGTACAGAATTGAAGACCCTAATAATATTTTTATATTGGAAGAGTCGGCATTTGACGAGCAATCTGGCGTCAGAGAAGTGGTGCTATGACAAAAAAGGTGTTTGTAGTTATATGGGTAATACCATGGCAAGCACATGTACGCAAACTATTGGCATAGTGTTAGAGAATTATTAAATTGGTAGTGGAGAAGAGATGTAGCATTTTTAGTGAGTAATGATTAAGAGCTGGTTGGTGCGAGATTAGGAAACAGAAGCAAACCAATGTTAGCCAGCAGGTGAAGTGTAGTGCAATATTGCATTAAAATATATAATGACTGTTTTAATAAACATATTGATTCATTATTCATTGTTGTAAGTACTTGAATCAACCATTAACCTTTTCAATTCCGTAGGGTAGAGAATATAAAGTAGGTTTTTTTTTGTTCTGGGTTACATATTGGTTTGCATTAACCCGGCAACTATGCATATGTAAATGTTGTTTGCTATTTTCATTAAATGTTCTTCGTGACTCTCACATTCCACACTTCTAAATTGAATTAAGGAATGTATCCCAAGGAACAAACAATAATGCTAATGTTTAGGCAAATTACAGATTCTCATTCACACCAAATTCGTGTAATCTGAAAAAGTTTTCAGTACCCAATTTAGAAAATGAAATGAAGCACATGTATCCTAAATTACAATAAATTTTTGTCTAAAATTAAAGTTCGCATATACAATTAAAGTTAATCATATAGGATATACCGCGGTGGCATGATAAGTTTGGGTAGGTGCTCATGAACTAAAATGATTATGTCCAGAACATGTATGAGTTGTGTTGTGATAATACATCATATATTAACCTTATCTTCATGAATTATTGTTTTCTCCTTTGGCTCTAGGTCTGGCAACTATGAAATTAATTCATTAATATTCAATCTTATCCTTTCGATTCGATTCGATTCAATTCATAAAAGCTTGTTGCATCAAATCTAAGATTACCCATAAATATATATATATATATATATACCTACAATATAGTTGATTCAGGAACAATAATTACATTAAGTTGTATTGTATTATAGAATAATACATTGAAAGGTATTGTTAATATTATGATCACCATAAAATAATAAAGGAAGGGATTTGATTTGTGCGATGAATTGAAGTTGAAAGCAAAGTTGTGTAAGAAGAATTAGAATGGAGAATACTGAATATGTAATAGGAGTGACAAATGCGGCGCGTGATGGGTGAACTGAAAGGTTACGGGAAGAAAGAAAACTCTTTCAATCAATTAAGTAGCCAGCCCAGCAGCAGTAGCTGTCTCACACTCTCAGCGGGACGTGGCGTCCTTATCTTCCTGTCACGCTCGTCATCTTCCCCACTTGCAAATTTTTTACTGTTGTCTTCTCTTCTCTTCTCTCTTCACTGTGTTTAATTAATTAATTTAATTAAACAAACTCAGCCAATTGACTTCCTCAGGCATGGGGAGAGTCATTTTCTTTAAAATAATGAAACTACTATTATTTTAACACGTAACATAAAACTCTCTCCTCCTCCTTGGCCTTTGCTTTGGTTTGGTGTTTGTTTGTTTTGTGACATAAGAGACTACTAAGAGATTAGAAATGTGACTCTGACCCTTGAGGTTGAAGGCACTTTCTTATCTTCTTGAGAGACTGGGTGGTCTCTTGGTTTTAATTTCTTATACGGCTATTGCCTAATTGGCTATGCTTAGATTGTCCATCTCCATCAATACCTCCAAAGAAGATTTCATCTTATTGCAGCATTAACCGCAGGATAAGAAAAAGAAATGTTTCGAATCAAATTTCGGTCGACGGAGACATATATATTTTGTAAAATACCATTAAATGTTATCTTGAGCATGCAAATTCATCCAGACGTTGTAAACATTCACCAGCTCGATCCTGTGAAACAATAGAAAATTAATAAAAATACAGTGGTTAATTAGCAGTTAGACTTGGGAGCATTAGGCAGCCACGTACACAACCTAACAACTGTAAATTAGTCAAAGAATCAGATCCAATAACTTGACGATAACTCCACAATACCGTACATACCTAACCTAATTAGTTAGGTATTAGGCAAAGTTACTTTTCAATATGTTAGTAGTAATGCCACACCCACACCTATTTAAGATGATGACCTAAATGATAAAATCATATATTTCAGATACAAATTTGGAGCATATGTCTGTAATGTGATTTCTTTTGTTATAGGTTAATCCATATTTGGGTTCAATTTATAAATTATATATTCACATTAAAATCATGTGTTATTTTAACAAACTAATATATAGTATGCTTACATTATAGTCGTGTATTTCAATGTGAAATTTGTGACAGAATGTCATAACTTAGAACATATATAACATAATGTTAAGGAAAAGCAACCAAGAAACTGATGTTGTATATATATTCTTGCTACTTCTAATGGAAATTCGACACCAGAAGTTATAAAGATGAAGTATATCTTGGTTTGGACCAATAAAACATGCAAAGAATGACATGGGTTTTAATGTAGCATCAAGTATTATCACAATCATGATAATAGTAGTAGCTAGTTAGCCCAACGAGGAGCTGGGACCATTCTTCAAACAAATACATGCATTCAGGTCAACAGAAGATTAATATCCTAACCAGAGTGGTACAATCTCTATAAAAACAGATGCTGGCTGTGTGTTGTGTTGGGACCATCCAACAAAATTAAAAGCAAAGGAGGAGAGGAGAGGAGAGGAGAAGAGAGGTTACATTTTCTCTTTCAGAAAGAACAAACAAAAGCTTAAATCATCATCATTATTGTCTATCCAAATATCTTCAAGATTCCGGTTTGGGGGACTTTTAATAAAAAGCCTATCCACATTTATTCACATCAAATGAAGAAAGACTGTTACCAATTACCATATCCCTAAATTATGATACTACCAACTCCACTTGTTACCCTAATTTAAAAATCTTACTTACAGCTATCAATTATGCTACTGATTAATGTTAAATATTGCTAATATAACAGTACGGATTTCAATATGTAGAGACAATTACGCCTAAAGTACGATGTTGGATTTCAAATCTAGCACCAATCAAGTAAACCTTTGATGATACAAGGATAAAGTTTCATGACTAAGTGCATGCATTATTCCTTAATGAGTGGCTGGCTTTTGTTATCAAAACCTGAGAATAAGCTTTTACGAAAGGATAGAGTTTTCACATGGACTCCGAATAAGGAAGGATTGGTTCAACAATCAACATTAGCTGTTGTATTACCCTTCAAATCAATCTTGTTTTGTCCTAAAGATAATGAATTTCCAAGACAAATTTTGTCAAAAAGTTGTATCCATTCTAAGTGGTGGTCCATTCCATCCACTAAGAGGAAAAGAAATCCCACTCTATGGGGCCAACCATAGCTGTCAAACTTTTTCACATGATAGAGATCAAAGTTGCAGGAATACTAAGCCAGTGTTAACATACCTAATATACTTAACTTACCGGAGTTAGTAATTTTTAAACACAGCCATGTCCGAATTTGGTCCAAGACTGGCGGTGCCGATAGACCTGAAGAGAAACCATGGGAACAGAAATATGTTCTTCACAACTGCTGGCATCCAGACATACCTCCGGCTGCAGAGGTTAAAGCTGGATAGCTTTTCAGGGTTGAGATGATGGATTACAGCGGCGACAGAATTACGTGCAATTACTCTGTAGATGACATTAAACATGCTGATCAATCCATTGTGAGTTCTACTTCATTAATTATGTGTACTAGCTATGAATCAACTTCTACAAAATACATAACTGCCGGAGTTTAAAAGCAAATTACTTTACTGATAAGCAATAAATAGAATGACATGAAGATTATATGCAATATGAAATTTATATGAAGAATCAGACAATTGATTAAACGAACATACAAAGGCATTAGACATACTTGAGCATCTACTAACATGGGTGTCCTCTGCTAGTTTTCATTTGAAGCATTCCGTAATTGTTTGGTTGTTGCATTTCTTTTTCTCGTCATTGATTAAATTTGCACTTAGAAACAAAATTTTGTCAAGTTTCCAAAGTTGCATGAGTTCAACAATTATCATTTCTACACACATTTTGGCTACCAGTTCTCACAGTTTCTGCCTCTTTATCCATGCCATCAACAACAAACAGAGACTGAATGTGAGTTTGAACTTTCTAGTCTTTCAAAAGATATCAGAAACCTTGTTTCGCATGGAATTTCACCTTTTCCAATTAGCAAATTTTACTGCATTAGCTTGCACTTTTTTTTTTCCCCTATTTTTAATGGATTTTTGTTTTATCTCATTCATGTGTATATGAAATTCAGAAATTGTATACCAATGTTTCCGAAGGATTTAATTCCTCGTCATACCAAGCTTTGCGGGCTGTGTGGGTTTAAGTAACCAATCAAAAAATAAAATAAAATTGTCACAATATCTAAAGTATAGAAAACATTAACAAGATAAATATAAGTAAAATAAAATAGTGAAGTAAGAATATTAAATGTTGGCCTAAATTCAAAAATTACTTTCATCGATATTCAGGGCTCTAAAAGACAATGCAATAATCCCTATGAACCAAAAAATATGAACAAAATATATAAAGTATTCTTATATGTATCTTTATGTAATTACAACTTGTAATTTATTTTTGTATATAATAACTCATGGAATTACTAAAGAATTTAATACCTTATATCTCCAACCGTTTTCAATCCACGCTACCAAGCAATTGGGATGCCGGGTTTAGTCGTTAGCTATAAGAAAAGTGAGTTATCTTTGTCCTATACAGAAAAAATGTTAGGGACCATTGAAAAATTTGTCACTCCCATTTGTCAGCTACTCAGTACATGAGAGTCAAAACCCAATTTCATTAGCCTAGCCTAAATCTAATAGATCTTCAACAAAAACCTAGAAACTTTCAGCATCTTCACTGATTCATCCATGGCTCCTCCAACTCCAAGACTAGTAGTGCCAATAGACTTGAAGAAGAAACCATGGGAGCAAAAGCTAACTCTTCACAACCGTTGGCACCCTGAAATTCCTCCTGTTGCAGAGGTTAAAGTTGGTGAGGTATTTAGAGTAGAGATGGTCGATTGGACTGGAGGTGTCATCAAAGATGATGATTCTGCAACTGATGTCAAAACCATAGACCTCTCTAGAGTAAGTCTCAACCGTATTCACTTTAGGGTGAATTATGAAATTTTAAATAAAAATATTATCCTAAATATCCTCTCTAGAGGATAGAACTCTCCGTATAGAATAGAATATCCTAGAAGATCTATTGAATCTGATAATTAATTTAATTTTAGTTAATAAATGATAATAATGAAATTTTTTACTCTTGGACCAGGTGCACTATCTTAGTGGGCCGATCAAAGTTGTGGATGCAGATGGAATTCCTGCAAAGCCAGGTGATCTTCTTGCAGTTGAAATATGCAACTTGGGTCCTCTGCCTGGGGATGAATGGGGTTATACAGCAACATTTGACAGAGAAAATGGAGGTGGTTTTTTGACTGATCATTTTCCTTCTGCAACCAAAGCTATTTGGTATTTTGAAGGAATTTATGCCTACTCTCCTCACATACCTGGTGAATTTTCTACCACTTCTTATAGGTTCTTAAACCCAATTATGCTTTAGAAAATTCTTCAAGGTAGCAATCCACAACTGTCTAATGAAAATAAAAGGTAATGTGATGTATCTGTTCTAATATGCTTCCATATATGCATGTTCAGGGGTACGATTTCCAGGTTTAACTCACCCTGGAATAGTTGGAACTGCACCATCAATGGAACTCCTAAAGATATGGAATGAAAGGGAAAGAGAACTTGAAGAAAATGGTCTCCAATCCCTGAAATTATGTGAGGTTTTGCATTCACGACCATTGGCAAACCTACCATCAACCAAAGGCTGCCTGCTTGGACAAGTATGAAATAATTTCAACTATCATATAAGACTGTCAAACTCTGTATTCATAGATGATAAATTTACATATACTATTTTAGCACTTTAGCTTCATAGATATATAAATATTGACAAATTCTCTCTGCGCAGGGCCAATAGATACTAGTTGTGAAGCTGACTAAAGCTAATAAAGATTTTCCCAATATTTCCATTTGCAAAAAATATGCTTTGGCAGAATTGCCAGCCATAGAAATTGAAACTTGACTATCTTCTTAAGTGTAGAGATTGGTTATTTTACATGTGATGGGCATGTGCAGATCCAAGAGGGCACTCCTAACTGGGAAAAGATTGCTAGAGAGGCTGCAAGGACAATCCCAGGAAGAGAAAATGGAGGAAATTGTGACATCAAAAATCTCAGTCGAGGTTCAAAAATATACCTTCCAGTTTTCATAGATGGAGCAAATCTCAGCACTGGTGATATGCATTTTTCTCAGGGCGATGGTGAAGTCTCATTCTGTGGCGCAATTGAGATGAGTGGCTTTCTAGAGCTTAAGTACATTTCCATCTCATATCCTGGCTCACTATATTACATCATGCATATTATTTCATGGGAAGGCTTTCTAAAGCTGTCTTAACAAATAAAATATATTTCTAGTGTCCTCAACATTCTGACACCTGTCCTTCACTTGTATGATACAGTTTAAACACACAAATTGATAAATTAGCATTTCTATCAGGCAGATAACATCATCTCAGAAAAATCTCCCACTAAACACCCTGGGCTCTTGCAAATGTTTTCCTATCATATCCGATCATTGATCTGGTCATATATTTTTTGGCCTACTGCTGCTATTTTCATCATTCTATTTATTTTACAGATCTTAACCAAGGAAATAACACTTTATATATCCTATTATCAGGTGTGAAATCTTAAGAGGTGGAATGAAAGAGTACCTTACACCAATGGGTCCAACTGCTCTTCACGTAAATCCAATCTTTGAGATAGGCCCAGTCGAGCCAAGATTCTCAGAATGGTTGGTGTTTGAGGGGATCAGTGTTGATGAGAGTGGGAGGCAGCACTACCTTGATGCAAGTGTTGCTTACAAACGTGCAGTCCTCAATGCCATTGACTACCTCTCTAAATTTGGGTATTCCAAAGAACAGGTTTGGATCTTCATCATCAGATATATCGTAGTTCCTTGATATACTCACACAAGCACATACACAAGCAAAGAGACTAAAAGAAAATACCAAGGAGGATTCTGTCATATTATTGATACAAAAGATATAATGGTGATTGTCAGATGTATCTTCTGTTATCATGCTGTCCTTGCGAAGGACGAATCTCAGGAATAGTAGACTCTCCTAATGCTGTTGCAACTCTTGCCATCCCGACTGCTATATTTGATCAGGTTACTAGTTCTCCCTATTTCTATACAGATTTAATGTTATAGATCATCTATATTTACCTACATCTATAAATCATGAAATCACTCAAAGTTATAGACTGGTAAATACGAAACACCAATTCAGAAAGTTAAATTTTAACAAATAGAATAATGTTTCCATCCAACCTCAAGATTCTCTTCCAAATGAGTAAAATCTCCCCAGACTTGTACAACAAATTCTAAGAAAAACCCTACAGAACCCTCATTGCAATCAAGTGGTTCTGAGAACTGCAACATTAACAACGATAATCTATCATTGGAGGATAATTTCTAATATTTATTCCACAAGATATTTTTGCATGTGCACTATGCTACTGAAAGAACTTTCATACAGCCTCAAGATTTTGCCAATAGATGTAATAGGAAAAAAAGACAGATACAAAATGCTGGACTAGACTGGACAACTTGTTCATTTTCAGAAATCATTTTCAATTTATTGAAATTTACTATATGAAAAATGCATGCTCTATTGTGTACAGTGATACCTGTGCTTGTGCAGGATATTCTGCCAAAAACAAGCAAGGTCCCAGTACCCCGGCTAGTGAGGAAACCTGATGTCCTAAAATGCTCTTATGATGGAAATTTGCCCACCACAAAGAACCCTGGAGCCAGAGCATAACCTAACGGTGCGGGTGCTAAGATTAAAAAAAAAGGCAGATTTCCTTAAATGCACTTATAGCATTGATGGATATGGTACATCTATAGAAGGAGAAAGTAAACATAACCTTCCGCTTTTAAAGCAAATACATGCCATAATCAACATGATTGAAATAAACGATTAAGATTTTCGTGCCAAATGATAGCTGAACACCCGTTAAAAATCAGCCCAGCCACTATTCTTCTTCGGATTACCTGAGACTTAATGGGTAGTTTCTAGAATTGTTTGCAACACCATAGCAAAAAATCTATGCACAATGTGACTCAAAAGGAAGTAGCACAGTTAAAGTTGAAAATTTAGACATGATAGCACAGTGCCTTCATAACGTAAGTGGTATAGCAGAAAACAAAACCAGTTTTCTTATATATGCATGAGCTATTAACTATCCAGTTACCACTTTCATGCAACCGGCAACTCCGATACTAAAACACCGTTTTCAGCATCCATTATCGATAATCCACAGTTGTCAAAGCGAAATCAAGTCCACCATGACAACTTCACAACAGAAGTTGAAGAACCAGGCCAACATACAAGCAGTTGACCAACTAAATATTATTTCAAATGACAATAATTCAATTGAAATATATGCTGATTAAATTGCAAAATATGTATCTGATTCATCTTGTGATTTCATTATTCTGTCATCTTGAGAGACTAGAGGCAATGAAAGGAACAATTTGCATCTGATGCCTAATGTAAATAAAGAACTAAACTGCATTCCTGCGGTGAATGCCAAATTTACTCTCATGAAATGCAATTTTAATTACAAAACAAAATAATAATGAGCTGATAATAAATGCTGCCACAGTCCATATGTCCACATGTTCGCAAAAGTGAAATACAAGAAACGCTCAGTGGAACAAAGCATATTGTTGTAGGAAACATTTAATATAACGTCCATATACCAACCACTATATAAAATAAAATCATTTCATTTGTTCATATAAACCAACTGAAAAATAAAAGTAATTAAGAAAGCTTTCCTCTCCAAAATTTTCAGAACTGACCCTTCAGAATGGGCAAAAGAAAAAGGATGTTATAAACTAATGTCCAACTTATCCTAAGAAGTTACCTCAAATCTTCTAAACTAATATTTCAAATTCCCACCAGCAAATATATAGCAAGCGGTCTACTTTCTCATATTGTGCAGTCAATAATATATGGAGAGCGTCCGATGATGTTGTAGAGCAGGGCATTGGACGCCAACTGACCAGAGCCAAAGGTCTAGCTCCACACTCAGAACCTAAAAAATGAAGCATACAATTAATAATTAAAGGAAGGGAAGGCAGAAAGAGCATAGGGAAAATGAAGAGGATCCTTTTCATTTTCAATTTCAGAGGAATTAAAAAAAGGCTCTTGCTTAGAGTTACTGAAAAAATATGATTGACATTATTGATATTGGAAGGCTACCTTTGCAGAAGCATTTTAAGAAGGGAAATATATTGCATCATATAAAATTATAAAACTGCACCAAGAAAATTTTGAACAAAGATTCCCAAAAGGCTACGTATTTCTGCCAATATAAACTATATAGTTGTGTTATTTAAAATAACTTCCTGCCAATGTATGTCAAGTTGAAAGATTGTCAAAGAAAGCCTTATCCTAATCCACTCTTCAAGTTTGATGCGATCCAACTACATCCTAACTTGGTACAATTGTGAAAGGTTTCATAATAACTCCAGAAAACAATGGACTTAGATATGTTTAAATCATGGGAGCTAAAATGGCAGTGGAACAGTTTAGTTCACCAAAGTCATCATCAAACAGAAATTACATGTACCTATCCGTGTATGAATGAATAAAACAATTGTAACAAAGTTCTCTTAAGGAATGGCAGCTATGTACCATGAAGCATGCATCAAGAAAACCCATGCCACACTAAAAGGCCCAGAGATTATAATTAACATAGACGAAAATGATGCTGAAGCCAATTTTCTTTGCAATAACATGTATTAATGAATGAAAGAAATTGGATTTTTAAAATCGAACACAAAACCAAAAGATTAATGTAAGAACTTAAAAAACCAAAATTAAAGCCGTCGTCAAAATGGAAAAAGTTATCATGAGAGTTTGAATCAAACTATAAAAATAATTTGCACATAAGTCATCAAAGACAATTATTTAAGAATTTGAACAACAAAATAATCAAGACAATCTCTCTGTGCATTTGCAAATGAATTGAAACTGGCTGGTGTTTCATGCAAATTAAAAAGAATACAAAAGAAGACATATATTTGAGGTAGTTTAACCACAGCCCATACCTGTTTTCCTGATTTTATCCCAATCAACTCCCTTATTTTCTCCACAGCATATACAGAGCAGGCTCGTAATTCCACTTCCTCCTCACTGCCAGAACCTATTTCACTATTAGTCTCAATTATGGTGGCAAGGCTTGGACTATATTTTAGCACACCAAGCTGCTGAAGCACTGCGGGAATGATATAGTCTGCAAACATAGTGATTGAGCCAATGTCATAAAATTCTCCATATCTCTGTCCTTTGAATGCTCCCCATAAATCTGCAGTAAATATCTGTGCCCTTTTGTACAAGAATACCTGGTGACCTTTGTACACTGAGTGATCTCGAAAACCTACAACATTTTTATTATGTGCAGAGAGTCAGTATTCCAACAACCTCAAAAAATAAACAAACTATTGTGACTTAGATACAACCACATCAAAATATGTCACGCATGACACATTAAAAATATATACAGGAAGTCGAATATAAGTAATATGGATACCAGGAAAGTGATGAGTGATAAGAGCAACAAGTTTCGCAGCTGATTTTCCACAGGATTCCACAAGATTGGACGCTTTACCTCCGAAGCTTCTTTCCAGTTCAATCCCAACCTACACCACGAAACACCATGAAATTTAATGATATTAAATTTGGCCATTAATCTAGGGAATTACTAGGTCAATAAATACTGTAGCAAAGTAAGTTTTACCTCATGCAATAGGCGAACCCGTTCATCCTCCAAAGGAAGTGGCCTAGGCCATTTCAACAATTCACGCAACTCAGGACCTGAAAGCAAAAAACTGTTCTCATCTTTCTATCCAGTGGAATAGAACATCCTCAATGCAAGTGCACAATTCCATAGTCAAACAGAAAAGTACATAGATAGGGGAATATGTTTTCATATGACATGTCAAGAAAAAGGTCCAAAAAGGCAATAAAACAGAAATGAATTTATGTACATGTATATATGAAACAGTTCTACACTTGATTGTGAAAACAAATCTCGCTGAGAATGGATGACACTAAAAAATAAAGAAGTTGCCTCTTAGTATTCTACTTGTGGCTGTATTGAATATGTTATTTCATGCACCAATTGATAAAGACTCAACCTACAATGCTTTGGAAACTTCCCTCCCACAGGATGTAAAAACTATATTTACACCAAAAAAAATAAACTTTTTCATCAATATACATATATAAGCATCAATATTATTCAACTATGGTAACACCACTGACTGATGCTGATATAAAGCATGCTCATATGTAGACAATCAAGAACCTGTAGCTGTCTTCATAATTTGCTCTGCTATCCAGGGCTATGGGATATGAGAAGCCCAGAACAGCAGAGCAGTCATTTTGACAGCCCACTCCAATGTAGTCAAACCTCATAATAATTTATAGTAAGAAAAAAGGTTATTTCTTCTTTTCTTACTCTGTATATTTAATCAGGGAGAAAGAACTTTATATACATAGGTGCATTGGTTTGATTGTACGGCTGCGTGTGTATACAAGGAAACAGTTCTATGTGTGCACAAAAGGATACTAAGTTCAAGAAAAAGAAGAAGAAATACCAGTGTACTTTTGCAGACGATCGGCATCAAATGCAGATTTGTCATTCTGCAGAGCAACCTTTAGACCCAATGCTAAATGATCATAATTTAAATCCTTATCTTAAAGCATTAACATGATCAGGGAAAGAAAAAGAATAGATGTGTTAGTATATAAAACAACAAGAATTTGCATGAATTACATAGAATATATCTGGGGTTTCTATTTAAATATTTGCAGTTATTACTCCAGGCAAATTGAAAATATTTGCAGAGAGATGTTGTGAGTTGCACATGGCATAATACAAGAATATACAAAAACAATTACATGTACCATATATGACCAAATTAACTGGGTGATTTGCTTTCTATTACTGCACCAGATATGACCAATTAACATTGAGTTCCCACAGCTGAAGTGCAATGAGATTGAGTATTGATGCAGAAACACTAGGTGATCAGTGAATCCATCTTCCTACACTATTAATCGTAACTAAAACACCTAAATAACCTCGTTTCCCAAAAATTTCACATCTTTCTAGAAAAAAAAAGAAATCAACCAATGGGCAATGGGAAAAAGGTGATGCAGCAATGTATTATATTTCATGCAGTGTTGGGAAATAGTAAGACTGCTAAAGCAACTAAGACACAGTAGCAAATATCTTAAGCATATGCAACTGCCCAGCTTTAGAACCAGAGAGCTGCATATATTGATATAAAATACATTCAATTAGGATTTTCAAAAGCAATTTTCAATAAGATTGTACCCAAATTATATCGAAAATCTTGAACTCTTATCCTAGATTTTGAAAATCAAATAAGTAATGTCACATTTCTCTTCAGAAAAATTAATTCGGCATAGATGTTCTCCTATTACCTCAGCGGCAAGCAAGGCCATAAAATCTGTTAATCATACTTTAACGCCATTCTCTAACAACTTAAAGCTTCTATAAAATGGCTTGAGTTCCCATAAAACATAACTGACAAAGCATTCTGTGATTAATCAACAATAAAGAAAAAACGAAACCAATAATTAATTCAACGATACAAACAACAAAACTCTCAACATATTTTGTACTAAAAAAAAATTAAGCCAATGCTAAGCAACAAACAGAAGTAAAATACAAATACATATGCAGGAATCTTACCAGGCCAGAAGCAAAAATTCAAAGCATCCAAAACAAAGAGGTATTGAACGGTGAGGGTGCCGTTATCAAAGTAGTGAATCCCTTCATAATCCCACTCCACTTTAGGAATCGAGCCTTGGATATTCTCCACAACTCTCTCAATCCCTGCATTAAAACATTATCCGCCAATACAATACAAAAACTCAGCATGCATTCGTCAACAAATAAAAATAAACGAAAGAAGTCAAAGAATGGACCTGAGTCGTCAACGAGAACGTGAGAGGAGTGACTGGCAACCCAAGCAGAGCTTTCCCTCACCTCTTCCATGGCTGTGGTTTCAGTGAGAGTCTCTGTTTGGTTCGTTTTTAACCCTAAATGTTGTAAATATATAGAAATATAAAGTAATTAACGAAAAACAAAGTGTAAAATTGGGAACGAATTAGTTTAGTTTCCTTATTCGAAGTTTCCCGCTATTTGCTTTGTTCGTTAGCGTATTGACCCGCCATGTTTGTGCCACGAAATTCCCCATCAATAGCCATCAGAGAAAACGAGAAACTAGTCTGGACTCACACACTCACGTGTAAATGTAGCCACCAATTGTCTCGTTTTATTGCCTGATGAAGTTATGGGAAAGGTTAATTGTACCAGTCAATGGTATACAAATACAATGAAGCCATCCTCCTTTGACAGAGAAATCAATAAATAAAACGACGGTCTATTGTATTGTCAAAGGAGATATTTGTTACTGTTTTGGTCAAATTGGAAACATCAGGGGCTGCACATTGGATAGGCTTTGTACGTGCCAACTGGGTAAAAGGCCCACTACTTTCTGACCTTTGTTTTGGGCGTGTTGTTTGTCTTTGAATATTAATAAAATATCTTCCATACACGTAACTATGACTCGTGATTCATACATCAATTCATTTATTTATTACATATGAACTGTATATTAACTCACAATAACTTAACTCCCAACGAACCAATTTTGTTTACATCGTCGCCTCGCTGTCGTTATTATGTATTTTGTACGGAAGGCTATTTGAATTATTTTGTTCTATTTAAGTGGTATTGTATTTTTGTTATATTAAATAAATATTAATTTAAGTTTAATTAATTTAATAATTATATTAAAAAATTTTAATTTATTAAATAATTAAATTAATTATAATCGTATCATTCAATTAATATATATAATACTTATAATATTATTTATTTAAATATTAATATATTTTATTCTAAATATAATTAATAAATTATAATTACTAAAATAATTAACCGTGATTCACATGTAAAAAAATTTAAATTCGAATCAAATACTATTATTAATTGAGTTGTCTTGTATTATTTATTTAATAATTGTATTATTTTATATCAATTTAAATTAATAAATTCGTGTCACTTTAAAAAATTATGTTAAAAATTATAGCCATCGTATT
>JAXCLQ010000014.1:7282230-7298740 GCA_035584115.1 Cedrela odorata
CAAAAGAGATTAGTGAAAAAAATGGATCAAGATCAATCGACTAACATATAAAACAATTCGATTGTGTCTCACCAAAGAATATAAGTATTTCAACTTAATTTAAAATAAGACCTAAAATCTTATTTTATAAACTCAAATCTAAGAGGAGAAATGAAATCCTTTCAATGTGAGATTTCTATATTTGGCTATTTAAGCCACAACCCTACAAATCTTCACCTTAACTTAATTAGTTAGTAACGCCTTCATATGTGTCGAATGATGCGATCAAACTTACAGAATGTTAATTAAAGTTCAAACAGTGATTGAACTTGATTGTTGTCACTACCTTTATTTACATATCTGAAGAATTCTTAACAGTCTCAATTTTCTTAATCAAAATCTTTTCTTCATAAATAATTTCACGAATAACATTGATATTCGGTATCACTTTATTCGTGAAATTATTTATAAAGGAAAGATTTTAATTAAGAAGATTGAAATTGCTAAGAATCTTTCAAATATGTTGATTAATGTAGTGACAACGATTAAGTTTAATCACTATTTAGACTTTAATCAATATTTTAATCGCATCTATTAAATTAGATGAATTTGATTGAATCATTGAGAGTCTATTTCATATTAAAATCTTATAGTTGAAAATTTATTTTTGTATTCCACTTATTTTCTGAGTTTTGAAATTTAGTCAATATATTTGTAATTTGTTTAAATTGGAGATAGTAGAAGTTTCAGCAACGCTCGATAACGTAAGTATTTATACCAAATCTTATTAAATCATGATATTGTTTATTTATGTTTTGTATTTTATTATTTTGTCATTATTTAAAATTTTACAATTATTATATTTCAAAAATATTTATTTAAAGAAAATCATAGGACTTGTTATAGCAAGCTGGTCGTCCTGTTGACGATGGTACAGTACTAGTAATATCACTACCGAGCCCATATCTTGTCATAAGAAGAATAGTGGGTCGTTTTATGCAGATTGTTCGTTAATTACACTTCCCCATTTCCATTTGCATGCGTACGAAATACATGCTCTTGGGTTAGAGGATTGTGATATATATATATATATATATAGCAACTTTATAATGCATGAACGTAAAGATAGTGTAACTGCGAATTCAATTAAGTGCTCAGAGAAAACTCTGGCTTGCATGCATCTAAAGCAGATTCTACGTAAGCCTTAGTTACTTTAAAACATAGGAAACCAAAAAAGAACAGAGAATAAAGAAAAAGTGCATGTGTTGCCTTCCTTGTCAGCTAGAAATGCTTTCCATATTGTGGATACAATCCGAAGGAAGACAGGCATAGCATCAACTTTTCGTGCTGTCCACTCCTTAAACCTAAACACATACACAACCTTGCCACTGTGTATGTGTATGTGTATATGTATATGCTTTTTGGTTAATTGTATAAACCAAAACGTCTCCGTTGCATGGTATCGCAAAAGCAAAGCTAGACGCCTTCGCGTGCTACGTCAAATTAATTCAAGTGGCCATGCAAATGCAATCCTTATAACTTTGGCTAACCCTAAAACCAAAACATTATATAATTTGACATTTTTTTCCTCAGAAAACTATGGGGTATTCCTGAAGCAACCGTTAGAATAATTTTCAATCGTTCCGTAATTGTTTTCTTTTGCTAAATTTTGTATCTAATTGAGATCACAGTCACTCGGTTCAATAATTTGGACAATGGTTAGGCAGTGTCAATCGATAAATATAACCCATCTCATATCATATTATTTGTCTTATTGTAAAGAGTATTTGACAATTAATAGGACACAAAAATTTGTAAGCTCAATTTGTTTCTTCTCGGCGGCTGACAGTAAGACCCTAACTGGAAAGCAAATGCTGTGCTTTGGCTAATTGTATTGTTAACCCATTCACCATCTTGTAATCTAATTCATTAATTTAATAGTCTTCTAATAACAGCTATAATGTTCAAGATTTGAAAAGCACTTTTTAACGACTATCCTTCAATAATATAAATTCATCACTACTAGACATTGCCAACCAACAGCAGCATAAGCCCAAGGCCAAAAATCACTTAAAATTGTCGGTCAATAGGAACTTCTCTCATAAGAAACCAAGCAATAAAAGAATTTTGATAAAAGGAAAAGAAACTATTTGTTTGGTTGTCTCAATCTCAAGGCCTGATATGTTAAAAGTATTAAATAATGTTTGTTTTTGTAGATACCTTATCAAGTTTGCAGCCAAATTGATTTCCCAGGAATTCCTTTCCTCTATTAGCTTCAGTTCAAGTTTGAACTGTCCCTCAGAGTTCCTTACTGAAGAAGAAGAACAAGTTAGTATAAAGAAAGTTAATGAACATAATTATTATAATGGGTTTTGATTCACAATTTTGACATGAAAAGGTGCTGTAAATTACTTGTCTTTGCTTCTGTTACAAAGGAAAGCAGTACCCATGAAGCATGAAAACAAGACAATGGAGATATTTTAAAATAATTTAGAGCTACTGTTTTCTTCAAAATGTCTTTTGTCTAATTACTTGTCAGAGTCTATTCCTGTCGAGTAAAAGTAATCCCTACAAATCCGGCTGACTTGGCTTCTCGCCCCACCTCCACTACCTAGTACCTACCCTTTACAGTTGGAGCTCCGTATCTTTTGTACACGTACAACAAGAGTTTGCTTGTTTTCTTATTATTATTTTAATTTTTAAGTAATTTTTTATATTATTTATAACTATTAAATTAATTTTATTTAAATAATTAAAATTATATTTCGTATATTTATATCGAAAGTACTTCATCTAGTAATCTTTTTTCGTATAAAAAATTATATAAAATTAAAAAAATTATTTATTTTCATGTATGCATTTTTTAAAATAAAATAGTTAAAATTTAAGAAGTGTTAGCAAAGTAGAAATTTAGTGATTAATAAAAATTCTAATGCTTTACAAAAAGAAAAAAGGACAATATTGTAATTGCAGAAGTGGTGGTGATGACAACGGTGACTCATTTGAGCATATGAGTATGTCCAGCAAACGAAGCAAGGGATAAAAGGAAAAGCAACATGCAAATACCCAATGAGCGTGTGTATGTTCCCGCAACATGAAGGGGTCGGTGGATCCATCTACCGCGCAAAAAGAGCATGACGTTAACTTAGCCTTGCACCACTTTCGCAAATTTACACCTATGCCCTTCCCTTCCCTGCCATTGAGTGCACCCAAATCTACTCACACTTTTACAATTACGTTAATGTTGCACTTACCCTTAAATCATGTCTATTATTATTATATTTATTTAGTATAATACAAGTTATGTCACACCATGTTATTATTGTGCATAATTACAAGTTCTCGTCCACCCCTACCAGCCAATCCTAGCCTACCACATAAACAACAGTACATATATTGGTAGGTGATGTGTGGTCCAATTTTTGGGGTCTTGGTACTGGGGACCGTAGAGGATTGTAACTCCAGAACCCAATATTAAAAGTACTAAAAATGAAAGTAGGCATGGGCATTGGCAGCCGGATTTAAAGGCAGCAAACGGGAATTAAAGGAAAGTAATATGTCTACAAGTAAATGTGGATCTTTCTCTTCTCGGTCTAAACGGAAGGGGAAACAATTACCAATAGACGAAAATGGACATCAACGTGGTCCTTTTAATATCACCACTACATGGTCATCATCGTCCATTTTTTTCAAAAAGAAGAACCAAGTAGATTCTCTCTGTCCACGTGTCATTCAGTAAAAATAAAAAAATCAATAAAATGAATAATAAATAATTAAAAAAGAAAAAAAAAAGCGGCTACTGCTGACTTCAGCTACTTGAGCATCCAGATCTTGCAGAAAAAAGAAGTTTCCCTTCACTTACTCTCTCTCTCTCTCTCTCTCTCTCTCTCTCCTTTCTCATTTCCCTTTCTTACCGAACAGAATTTTGCAGACGGAGAAAACCGGAGATGAATTTTGTGAATGAAAAGAAGAAGATAAAATCAACCCAGAAAAATTCACCATGAAAGGTCGTCATTTGAGCTTCCTTTTGATCCTATCATTGTCCATATCTTGCATAGCAGAAAGTGCCGTAAACATTAGCATTAGTAGTTCAATTCAGAGAAGAATTCTTCATCAGCCATTGTTTCCGGCCAGTTCAGCGCCACCGCCAGTTAGTGACGTACCGCCGTCGCCACCGCCACCTTCACCACCAAGTCCTGGTTTTCCAAACCCAGACCAGCCTTTTTTCCCTGAGGACCCAAATGGGCAAAGTCAAGATCAGAGTCAACCACCACCAGCATCGACCGCAACAACAACATCACCCACAAATGGCAGCATACCAATCCCAACAGCTACACAGCCATCAAAGCCAGCTAAAAAAGTGGCAATTGCTATATCAGTTGGAATTGTCACATTGGGAATGCTATCCGCCCTTGCATTCTTTCTTTATCGACACAGGGCTAAACACCCTGGAGAATCTCAGAAACTTGTGGGAGCCAATTCCCAGAGGTTTGAAGATGACGCAAGAGTGCCTCCATCAAGCTTTTTGTACATAGGAACCGTTGAGTCTAGTCGGAGATCAGTTAGTGAAGCTAATGCAAATGGTTCACCTTATCATAAGCTGAATTCTGTTAAAACATCAGATCGGTATAGGCCAAGCCCTGAATTGCAACCACTGCCACAATTGACTAGGCCTCCTTCTCAGAATGAGAATTCATCACCAGCTGCCATGTCATCATCGGATGTGGAAAGCCATGAGACGGCGTTTTATACTCCACAATGCTCTTCTATCGGCAATGATGATTATTATACACCGGTCGCGGTTCCACCCCGTCCTGTTCATAACAATATCATGGTGAATTCTGTTGCCAGAATTGATGCTCATGCTAATAGTTCCGTTCCTCTTTCGAAAAGGACTTCACCTAAATCCTGGTTTCCAGCTTCTTCTCCGGAAATGAAGCATGTTATTATACCATCCATTAAACAACAGCAGCCGCCGCTACCACCGCCGCCCCCACCGCCACGGATGCCAGAAAGAGTGTCACAGCAGCATAGCGTCGAGGATGGTTCACAAGCAATTCCATATTCTCCAAAGAGACCAAAGTTTTCATCCCCACCACCACCACCAAATATGGAACTTCTTCGATCATTGAATAGCCATCCATCACCACAAACAACAAAAATTCCTGTTCCGCCGCCACCGCCTCCTCCGCCCCCACCAGCACTACTATCAGCACCAAGAAAAGTGGGATCTTCGGACACAAGTGTTTTCTCAACGCCTACCCCAGTATTTTCTAAGCGGCAATCGTGGGCTCCTAGTCCTAAATCCACTTCTGATAGTGGGATAAGCAAATCTCCCATGGATGAGGTTAAAAAAAGTGCAAGTACTTCCGAGAAGACTGAAGGTGATGGTACTGATGGAGCAAAACCAAAGTTAAAGGCTCTGCACTGGGACAAAGTACGGGCAACCTCAGACCGAGCTACAGTGTGGGACCAGCTAAAATCAAGCTCATTCCAGTAAGTATATTTTGTACTTCTTCCATTATCTGCTAATTCTAACGTACAAAACTTTGACGGCATTTCAATTTGCTTGTAGATTGAACGAGGACATGATGGAGACTCTTTTTGGCTGCAATTCAGTGAATTCAGTGCCAAAAGAACCAACCACAAGGAGATCAGTTATGCCCCCTGTTGAAAAGGAGAACAGGGCATTGGAACCAAAGAAATCACAGAACATAGCTATTTTGTTAAGAGCATTGAATGTAACGCGAGATGAGGTATCTGAAGCTCTTCTAGATGGTAAGTAATGTTGTTATTCTCAATTTATTATCACTTCTTAAGCTCCATGGATTTCTTGGCAATAGGCAGTGCCAGAATGATTGGGCTAAATTTAACCGCTGAACATGTTATAGTACATTCACTTTCCAGTAGCCTTTCTTGACTGCTGACAGGTGCTTCAGCTTAGAAAATATGATTACGCATACCTTGTTAATGCATCACGAAATGTTAAATGCAAGTAGATCTCTAGTAGCATATATTTTGGATCAGAAAGTACCAGCATTGATCTTTAGCTCTAGTGGTCAAAACTAAAAAGTGATGGGCAAGATATTCTAAAAACATAAATAAGAGTTAAAATACTTAACTCAGAAGTCATCATCATTAGAATTGATAGGGAATTATATAAAAGTTTAGCAATATCATGATACATGCATAATTGTGTTGCTTTTCATTAAGAAAAACAGGATAGGATTTTCAAATGGTGAAAGATACTTAAATCACAAGGAAAGATAATCAGAAGGGTTAAACATCCCCTACAACAACTTACCAAACATCAATAATGTCAACATGTCCTATTGCTAACTCATCATTGCATTCAGTTGCATTGAAATCAGAAACATAATTGACAAATATTCTACCAACCATCTCATCAAAATAAATTAGCAATTCTTTCAACATATACATTTGCTGTTGTCTACTTCCTTTCTCTTGGATGCAATATTCTGTCTTTCAATTTTTTGCATTAAAACTAAAATTTCTTTCTAGTTTCCTTTTCTATATTGAAGATTTTCAATGAGCATCTATTTCACCAAGCAAGAAATGGTAACTGGTAATCAGGTCTTGAATCATTATACTCACTATGCCAATACTGATTCTTCTTTCTCTTAAACAAGGCATGATCAGATTACTGTTTTCTTTTTCTTCTTTTTACCTTTTCACTTATAAATAGTTTCGATGCCTTTCCTTTTGCATCCAATTTGCAACCCATCAAGACACCTAACTTTTCTATACCACATATACTCCGGCCAATTATCTTAAGCTCTAATGCCTCATTGCCTGGCATGGTCCGAGCACACTTGGAGAAGCTCACTAGACTTGTCTGCTCAGACCATGCCCTCAGAACAGTACCACACACATGAAACAATATTTGGAAATTTATTTTTTATTTTAATAAGATAGACACACCACCTCCTTGTCACTTGTTCTCTAAATGATACCACTCAATGAACTCAATATCAACTGTGAAAGAAACAACAATCTTAGTGTAAACTTACATGTACACACTACTAGTCAAACAAACCCAAAACATTTAGTATTGTTCTCAATTTATAATAATTACCCAACCGGCTAGATATGCTGACGTAAGCACGAAAGACTAATGCATCTCATGTTATGCCTTTGTTACAGAAGTCATAGCAACCAATTGTTTCATTTATTCAACTTGGATCTATTAAAATTTGACTGTCGTAATATATTACCCATTCTAGTGCTTAATTTTATCACTTCAGGCAATCTGCATTCAACCTCCAACTGATTGTAGTCAAGAAAATTCAATACTCAAAAACTGATGTGACATATACATACTAATGGTAGTGCTAATATATGACATTCTTTAAAATGTTCATTAAGGTCCTTGACTATCCATAGCTGTCTAATTTAGATCCTTCTTTTCCAGTTTGCCATATCACATAATGAGATTTGGTGGAACAGGTAACCCAGAAAGCTTAGGTGCAGAGCTTTTGGAAACACTGGTAAAGATGGCTCCGACCAAGGAGGAAGAAATAAAACTTCGAGACTACAGTGGTGATATCTCTAAACTAGGATCTGCGGAACGATTTCTGAAGTCAGTACTTGATATTCCATTTGCCTTTAAAAGAGTTGAAGCAATGCTGTACAGAGCCAACTTTGACACAGAAGTAAAATATCTAAGAAAGTCATATCAAACCCTGGAGGTATTTTGGCTGAAAGTTTGATATTGATAAGTTATTGTTCTGTTTTGATCTCAATAAACTTGCCAGTACTGACTACTAGAAGTTTAAGCCTTATATCTTTCTACTTGTCAGGTGGCGAGCGAGGAATTGAAGAACAGCCGATTATTTCTTAAACTCCTTGAAGCTGTTCTCAAGACAGGAAACCGGATGAATGTTGGTACTAATCGTGGTGATGCAAAAGCTTTTAAACTTGATACACTCTTAAAACTTGTAGATATAAAGGGAACGGATGGGAAGACAACATTGCTTCACTTTGTGGTCCAGGAAATTATTAGATCTGAAGGTGCCGGAGCCAATTCTACAAAGGAGAATGTTGAAAACAAAAACTCCAGTATGAAGGAGGATGATTTCAAGAAGCAAGGATTGCAGGTTGTGGCTGGGCTGGGTAGAGACCTTGGCAATGTGAAAAAAGCAGCAGGAATGGACTCAGATGTCTTAAGCGGTTATCTGTCCAAGCTTGCAATGGGGCTAGAGAAAGTCAGATTGGTTTTGCAATATGAGAAGCCAGACGTGCAGGGGAAATTCTTCGACTCAATGAAAATGTTTCTGAAAGAGGCAGAAGAGGAAATTGCTAGGATTAAGGTTGATGAAAGAAGGGCTTTATCACTTGTGAAGGAGGTTACAGAGTATTTTCACGGGGATGCTGCTAAGGAGGAAGCACATCCTTTCAGAATATTCATGATTGTTAGAGATTTTCTTTCTGTATTGGATACTGTCTGTAAAGAAGTGGGAAGGATGCAGGATCGAGCAATGGTGGGTTCAGCAAGATCCTTTCGAATATCTGCAACTGCTTCATTACCAGTGCTCAACCGATATAATGTGAGACAAGATACAAGTTCGGATGAGGAAAGCTCTTCCCCATGAAGTTATGTGAAAATGATCGAAGCAGCTGGTCACTTCCTCATCATTTTCAATTCAAGTAGCAGCTTGAAATATCAAATTTTTTCGTCAAAAACATGATAAGGAGTTGGGTGATGGTGAAGTGAAAATACTTTTTAAGGAGTTTCTCATTATCAAGATCCCAACACAGGCAGAGAGGTAGATATTAGTTAAAATTTCAACTTCCTGAAGGAGAGTTACGTTTTTTATGGAAAATCAGAGACTAGCAATGTCCACAGGCCACATACATCATACAATAACAAGAAGAAATTGTGGGAAATTTGTACCCATAAGAAGGGCATCGAGGGACATCATCGTTCACACTAGACAGCATATTGCATGGCTGAATGAAGACGGTGGCGGTGTAATATTTCTAAAAGGAAAAGAACAGAACAGCATTCTTTTTGTCTGGTCCCACACATATACCATATTGAAAGTAGGTTTCTTCATGTAGATCAGATTCCCATACATTTTCAGGAAGCAGGATGTTTTTATGTGGTCGGCATTTATTTGATTGTTGTCACTAATAATATCAGTATTTTAGCATTTCCTAGCGCTTCCCTATTTCACAGTTTTGGTGGGTCTGTATAATATATGTTGATCTTCTTCCTTAGCAAAACCAACAGATGACAACACAAAACTACACTGGAATTGATGATTTTTAAACGTGTTTTTCAAGTTCTCCATTCTACATGTCCGAAAACAGAGATGAGCACCAAATGACTATTAGAATGACTACGTGAATTAAAAATGATTGCGATAACTTTTTTATGGGAGATACTATTTTCCCCACTAGTGCTTTACTTCTAACAAATAAGAAATGCAAGAGCCATCAAACAGTTGAGAATGAAAAAGAGTGAAGCAATTTTAAAAATATACCCGATGAAGATAGCTGGTCTATTCTGAAGTCTGAAGTACCGCGTTCTGCCAACGCCTTTTGTTTTGCGGAAGATTAGTCGACTGCATTAAAGAACAGGATGGGGTTTTACGGGTACGGTGCCTGCATCGGTGTTTCTAATGTGCAACGCAAGCATTAACAATCCTTAACCACATCAGTCGCAAAGTAAAACCATAGTTAAAACTTAAAAGATGTAATTAATGTGATTGTATATAAAGAATTTTCTAAGTGGGTTTGAGAAACTCAATCCAAAAGAAAATAAGTATATTGTAATTCTTACTTCTGGCAATACCAAAAGCACTATTAAACTAAACGTATCCTCCATGGTAATTTCTATGACCACCCTGCTTTATAGAATAAGATCTCATTTATTTGGTGGCACATTCACTCTATGTTTAATTTCATATCAACTCATACGTGTACTTTTCCCTGCAGCAATAAACGCTTATAAATAATTGACAACCATCGTTCTGTAATACATCGCCATGCTTGTGGTGATCAATTGCCAATCGTGGATCCAGCAAAACATTTTCGGATACGGATGGGATGATGAATATGACATGCTGTCTACGAAAGTCGTATCAAGTCTGGCTACGACCCACGACCCACCCACCACCTAACCAATCTCCACTTTCATACAAATTGCCTCACTTTCGATTCCTACTGATGTTTCTTTCAATTGTTGAGCCTCTTTTTGATTTGCTGAATGTAGGGATGTCATCCAAAGTTCTTTGGTTGAAAGTGTTTATGACTTTCATTAAAATATTTGGAAGCGTTTTTTCAACTAGCAAGTATTTAGCAAATAGTTTCCAAGTAAAACAAGCTTTTGTTTCGACCTTTCTTTAATGCCCTCTGTTATTAGCAGGTTGTAGATTACGTTTTCATTATGTCACTCTTAGAAACTTGCAATGGCTTAGAGAAACAGGGTTTAGGGAAGGAACTGGAAGTTATTTTTCTGCTCTTCATATCGAGATATAGAGAAACATTAACAACCTTCTGAGTTCTAATTACATCATACTAGAACTCTATAAAGTACGCAATAGCAATAAATTTACAATACTTCACGCTAATTACAGGACTATATAACTCAATCGTCAGTTCGTCATGATAAGCAAGTAAATGCCCGCGAAGAAAATGTTGCACCTCCAATCCTATGTTCTCAATATTTTTTCCACAAGTTTTCTCCACCTTGTTTCATCTTTTTTGCTTTGTTTATTAGTCTTCTCCTTGAAATTCCTGGAATGACTTCCACGAGTTAGTTCAAAGTTTCAAGAAGTGTTACATAGATGCTGTGAGAAAATATATTGAGCTGAAGGTGTATGCATATTGAAGTTTTGAAAAATCACCTGCATAAAGGAACCCTACAAACATTTGAATCAGCACAGAGTCGGGAGTGTAATTCCAACAGCTGCCACATTCTCTTGCAATGAATGCATTTTCCGGGGATTCTCAGCTCGCAAACAGCAAAATGGCGGACAAGCAATTCCAGTCCTTTACATGCTGTATATGTACAGGGTGCTTGGTCCTCTTTGAAATCTTTATCATGTGGACCAATTGTTCGGCAGCCATCTCTGCATATATGAACAAGAGCGTCCATAGCCTCGTGCAATTGCAAATAAATCTTCCTTTCATTTAATTTTCTGATCCTCTCCTTTTGCCTCTGAAAATAGGTTTATACTCAGATCAAAAGCAAGCGGGATAGGGGCTTACCATTGCAGTTTATACAAGAGAAAGAAAAGAATATGCTTACATTATCTTCATCAATCATGGACTCCAGAAGTTCTTTTTCAAGTACTGGATGGCTCTGCTTCAAGACTTTCCATCCTTCAGTAACAGAAACAGTCATAAAGTTTCTGTGGATCATACGATGGCAAATGAGGCTAAGCCGAGGGGCATCACACAACAATGCCAGCTGAAAGATGTCAACTACATTCTCTATGGTGAGCAAACCATGCTCTAGCTGCAGCTCACACTCCCGCTTTAGCAGGGGAACCACAAACACATGAGATAGAACCAACAGATGCAAGACATAATCCTCCATGTCTGCCTTCTCATAACTACAAATGAAATACCATTAACAATTAGCACAGGGTAAGTGCAATGGCAGCACATATGAAACAAAAACACAGCTACTTGAAAATTATCTTCATATATTCAATTCCTTATTACTTGACAATCTAAACAGATAAGTTGATCTTTGACTTGAACTTTGGCATTTAACAATGGACCTAATCACTTGAAAATCTAAACAGATAAAGCTCCTGGGCCTCTGAAGGCCTCTACATGTATGCAAAGGTCTTTCCAGTGTCAAGTTAGTTTATTACGCCTATTAGTTCAGCAGAAGGTGTGTTAAGCACCAATGAGGAAAAAATAGTTACCAGGAAGAGTACAAGAATCTTATGAAAACTCGAACTGCATTGATTGAAACTCCACGAATTGAGAGAGATCGCCAGTGCCCATGAACTTTTGATTGCTTCAACATGCCTTTTATCGTAGGAGAAGCCATACCCTGTTGGCAAACATCCCAAAATAAACAATATGATTATATTAAGGTGTTTAAGGCATTACGTAGGTATGATAAGAAATTATTTTTTTTTCAGTGTGACAACTAAATATGTAATCACCCAATCCCAGTCTGGTAGAGATAAACAACTAGTTACAGCCAGGCAAGGTCACAGCAAACAGATAAAACAGCAGTGAGATACAGAAGAGTTTGCTTATTTAGATCTTAAAAGTACGATTAATTCCTATGTAATTTTTTATATTACTTTCCAACAATTCCCTAGTCATCGTTTATTCCTCAAACAGATCACCACTGAAATATGACGGAATGGAAAGACTCACAAGAACATTTGCATGTGCATAGATGATGCCATCACAATCAGTATAAATAGTAACATCTGCCCTATAGCCCAAATCAAAAAGGCGCTCCCACAAATCCTTTGTTGCGGTAGATACACAGCTGTACCCTCTTAAAGGCAATCCATTCATCACTAGCCCCTTTTGGTGATAACTGGTTGCTGGACCAGGTAATGGCGGTGCTGCTGGAGCAACACTCTTGGAATATAGGGGAGATTCCTCACAAGTATCATCCATCTTTTCAATCTCTTTTTAAGATTCTTAACTGCAGAATTTAAAGGGCAATGAAACATTAGTTTTCGTCTCAATATGGGAACATCAGAGTTTTAATGGTTCTTGAAGACAAATTCACATCAGCACACCCCTCACATGCATGGACAAATTCAGGACCTGTGTAATAGTTTAATAGAACATGGGATATGAACACAATCTATTGATCAACCTCACTCTAATAATAGGTGGAGGAAATATTAGTCCCTCAACCATAGTATTTAAATTCTTACATCGCCTAAAAAAGATAACAAACAGAAAGCATGATCTGAAATGATTTCAGTTATGCTTAGAGGCTTTAGCCCAGTTCATTAATTTGTCTACTGGCTGGTGATAGTTGTATAAAACAAAACTTACGCACATCTCATAGAGAATGAATGTGCCAGATATATAACAGATTCAAAGCATTCAAACACTGGGGCAAAATTATTTTAATCATCGGATTATAATATGAAACAACCTAATACGTTGATAAATCAAGAATGGCTTGTTCTCCAGATCTGATCATTATAGGAGTTGGTGGCCGTGGCTACGACCGACCAAACCTCAAATTTGCCCTTTTAGATTTCTGTACACATAAAAACATGAAAGAGAGTAGTGATCGAATATAATTTCTCAAACAAATGGATTAAATTAATACCAACAGCATGAAATAAACAGCATTTACAGATCAAAATTGCAATATTTTAGACTCAAACCTCATGGAGCTGGAACATGTCGTAAGTTGCAATCTTCTGGCATTGAAATGCTGTAGATTCTGCTATTTTTATTGTAATACAATCAGATCAGACAACGGCTCAGAATATTGAATACAATACATAGTTTATCATAAACTTTTGATGGATCCAGAAAATGACAAGCAGCTCAAATACAACATATAGTTTATCATAAAAACATTAATATTTGTCAAGTTGGTAATCTGATGGAGAGAAATTATATTAATGCAAATTGGGATACAAACAAAGCCCCTAAAAGAGCATCTAAAACATCCCATAATCTTCATTTTCACAGTTATATTGTTCTCTAATATGGCTTGATTACACTCGCAATAGAACAAAATTTTCAACATCAAAACTAATAGATCAAATTTACAATTGCATTTGCATATAATAATATTGAAAATTTCCAAACTCTTCTATTGAAACCATCATCATTTCCTACAAATTATTCAATATAAACAATCATAATCTAGGAAATCAAGCTTGCATAATCAGGATCCAACCCAAATAATCTTGCTCACAAGAAAATGTTGCAAACCAACAAACATATATCTACCTTGCTTTTATTGAACTTTCTAAAAAACAGACACGCAGCAGCATTGAAATTGTAGCTTGAATCAATTCCTTCACGGAGAATCCCCGATTGAAAACGTTGGATTCTCTGACGAACACAAGCAAAAAATTTCATCCAATGACAAGCACTAGCTGATACAATTTATTTTTGTATTTCTAAAGAAAAAATGAGTGCCTTGAAAGAATAGCGGTGTCGCTCACTCTCTTGAGGAACACAAAGACAATGTATACATATTTATTACAGCTTCATAGTTATAGATGTTGCATCTGTCGGTCTAAATTTTGGCTCCAAAAAATCTGTAGGTAAACAACGTGCATGATTTATCGACGCTGACTCATGATCACATCATAACCATTGATAAGTAAATCTTTTTAATATTCTTAATGGCCTGTCGAAATAGCAGAGTCACGCGCATTCCCGCTTTTTCATCTGAATTTCAACGTCCCTAACGATCTCAACGGTCTCTATCAACGTTGGCGGGCGGGATATTAAGATTTTTTAAGCGCAGCCCGTAAACAGGAAACAGAAAATGACGGTAAATTTTGTCTGTTTGTTGGGTTGTTACAGTGGTTCAATAGTCCAGCTACTTTCTCTCTGGCATGCGATCGTTGGTTTGCTTTTACAATTATATTCGTTCATGAGAAATCTTCCAATATCTTGCATTTTGTCCTACATATGTTTTCATCAATTACATGTATGAATTGAAATGGAAATGGGCATGTTTGTTTAGGATACCCGTTTTCCCTTCAAAATTAATCAGTTAATTTTACAGTTTGTAATACACAACGCTAAAAATCATTTCATTGCCAGTCTGGTTTCCACTACTATTAGCCCATAGTTTTTGACTCGCACTAGAGTCAAATTTTTGCTGGACGGTGAGATATACTCGGGAAGTCATGGGACTGACTATTTATGATGGATATATTCACTTTCAGCAAATATCATTAAATAAATTACATTAATGAAGATTAAGTGAAGTTTTGTGGCTACTTGGGACAATGACAGTGCCTTTCCTCAGAACCAAGCTAAATGAGAAGATTTTGAGATTTTCCGTAGAGAAAAAGCTGTTTTAGAAACTGGGTTGACGGTAGGTTTCCTGATTACTTTGTCTACATTGATTCTGATTTGCCCCAAAATACAGAACTAGGACAATGTTCTGTTGCTGTGCGACTTAGCGTGCTTGTAGCATCAAATTACAATTTAAAAGCGTTGTTAGAGTAGAGGATTGTTGTTTTGCTCCATGAATTCGAAACATGATGTTATTAAACAGATTTTATTGAACAATATTCTGAATCGTGTTACAAACAATGTATTGTTCTCTTTGATCAATCTTTTAAACTTAAGTTTCAATTAATTTTGATGCAAGTTGACCGGCCAATTGCAATTGTTGTATGTTTGCTGCTTATGCAGGTAATAGTACACGTAAGAATGCTTCATCTAATGAGGATTTGTTCGATGGCATGCCAAATTTGGAAATTGCATCGGAGGATGAAAATGGAATTTGCATACCTCTGGTCTCACATTTAGATGCCTTGTGGAAAAGAGGTATTTATAGTGTGATTATTAATTTATTATTTCCTTGGATTATAATTTTTTAATTTTAAAAATAGTAAAACGAGATCATTTTAACATTAATATTAAAAGAATATATAATATTATTTTAATCTTATAATAAAAATTAATTCTTATTTTATTTTTAAATTTATATAATTATTTTTAATATAAAAAATGAGTCAAAACATCAAAATAATTTAATTAATTAAATTATATTTTGAATTAATTATGTATGAATTTGTAAAATAATTATATATTTTTTTATGTAATTATTGTTATTAATTTTATTTTTTGTTATATGTATTTAATATTTTATGTGAATAATATTTTATTTTAAATTAATATCAAAAATTAATAATTTTAATGTTGAAATTCTACTAAAAATTCATTAAAAATATACGAATATCTGTGCCAGTTTGGCAAATGTTAAATATTCATTTAAGTAAGTTTAATAATAAAATATCAAATTTGTTATATATTTAATACAAATTTAATATTAATTTTTTTTAATCCACTGTCATCCCTCCTTAATATGAATTGTTAAAAAATTCATCTGCACCAATTTCAAGAGCTTTTGCAACTGATTCTGACGCATCAAAAGCAAAAGTATATACGTAAAATATTTCTTCAAACCTGATGTCCATATTTAGCAAAATGCAGAAATAGAAATCCTGATGTCCATATTTAACAAAATGCAGATACATTATTTTTAGCAATTCCGCTCTGAATTGTAACAATTCAATGCCGATGTCCGGACTGGACAACATAGACACACCATTTATATATGTATATGTATATATGTGTATATATGTATATGTATATATGTATATATATATATATATGTATATGTATGTATGTATGTATGTATGTATGTATGTATATGTATATATGTGTATATGTATGTATGTATATGTATATATGTGTATATGTATGTATGTATATGTACATGTATATATATATATGTATATATGTATATATGTATGTTTTTAAGTCGTGGAAAAAAAAAGTGCGAGTCTACTTTCTCTATTCT
>JAXCLQ010000014.1:7298840-7322340 GCA_035584115.1 Cedrela odorata
TATATATATGTATATATGTATATATGTATGTTTTTAAGTCGTGGAAAAAAAAAGTGCGAGTCTACTTTCTCTATTCTGATGCTGAACAAATTGATTGATATAGGTATTGCAATGTTTAGCTATCATTACTTTCATTGGTGCCAATGATCCAGAGGAAACGAAAGAGCAATGCGAATGATTCGGCAGTTTTTTCACCAAAAAACAGAATCTAATGTATGTATTTACCTCGTCTTTGGATATGAAGATATTACTTGAACTTTCTTTGTATCAATAACCAACTGGGAAAATGGTGCTTCAAGTGAATTCTATTTTATAGTCATCTAAATTTTTAGGTGGCTGCATCCCCTTTTTTGACAGTTTCAGCCATATATGCCTGGTCATTTGTTCTTGCAACTGTAACTGAGTGGAGTTTAATTGATTCTGAAAGTTGGAAAGAGTACGTTTACATTTTAATTGGTACAGATTAGCACCTCATTTTTCAAGTCTCTTGGAAGTAGAAGATCGGCCAGTTCGCATGGCTGCTGGTCAAGCATTGGCTGTCTTATTTGAATTGAAGATTCAGAGGATTTTTCCAGTGATGCTATAGAAACGTTGAAGCAGAAAATCATTGATCAAGTGGAAGCTCTTTCCACCGAGTCAGGTGGCAGAAGTTCATCAAAGAAAAACCTTGGTAATCAGCGGGTTTATTTGAAGTCTGTTTGTGAATCTATGAAGGTAATGCATTGTTTCGAAAGTGTTGTTTTCTATTGTATCTATGCTCTATGCAATAATTTACACCTTTTATGATTATTCAGAAACTTTATTGTCCCAAGTCATCAAGAAAGCATGGTTGAAAGTTGCTGACCTTGACAACATGGTCTGCATTTGTACCGGTATTTTTTTCTTAAGTCTTGATCTTTTTGTTAACACTGTGTACAAGCCCGTTTCCATTTTCTTTCATTTAAACTTTGAGCAGTAGAATTTCTTCGGGGGTGTGTTTTAGGATACAGATTGAACTAGAAGAGCATAATGTGTATCCCACTCGGTGGCAAACAGTATCTGTTAATATGTGTAATAACTTTTTACAGTCGGACTAGAAGGCTAGCTCAGGTTTTCCCGCTGCCCCTGATCATTGTTATAATTCTACATTGAACGTTGTTGTGCTTATCACTCATTCTTTTATTTTCTCCTACAGATGATGTACAAATCTCCGAACAAGGCGAGATCACAGGATTTGAAGAAGCAGCGTTCCTTGTATCAGGTAGCAAACACATCTTACGTGTGTAATAGACATTTTTAGAATACTCATCTTGTTGAGTTGATTCAGATGAAGTCTCTAATGAAATGTATGGTGATTTTGGAATCTGTCTGTTCTTTTGTGTGCAGAGGAATACGAGGAATGGACATTTCCATGTAATTGAGAATGATGACTAAAGGGAAGTGTTACAGCCTCCAACAGCTGGTGAAAAGACAGATTTGAGAGGCTGTGGTCTGCATTGTTTTCTATTAATAATTTTTTAAAAGGTTCTTCAATTGGTCAATTTGTCTACCATGCCAGATTGGTCAGTCATTATGTCTGTAGTACTACATTTGTTTTCCTATGGTATTAGCACAGACATGTTGGCCCGTGAGTTCAATGAAACGAAGTGTGTGGCCTGGTTTGTTGGCTTGCATTTTGTTATAAAAATAATGATGGGCCTCCCATGATAAATTAGGCCCAAGTAAAACGGACCATTCTGTCTGACACTTGTATTTATTGGGCCTTATACATGGAGGAATATTTTGTCACAATCAGCATTCTGAAATGAATGCTACAAAGACTAAAAACAAGTAACATTACATCTCATTGTCATTTATGAGCCATTTTTATGATTAACAGCAGCAAGGTGTTTGATTTTCAAATAATAACCCTTGATAATTATAAATTGTCATACCGGGGTTATAGTCGCAGAGATGATTAAGTACTGACACAAGGCTACTGTTACACCCCTAGTTTTAAACATATTAGATCGAATGTAAACATACGACTCTAGTCTCTTATGGTGTAATGAGAATTTTGCAACTTCACTTCTCATCACAGTACTGGTTAAATGTTAGAGTCGTCCACTTTATGAAATTAAAAAATCTAGAAATCAAATAGTAGGTGAGTTTTTGTAGGTTAACTTTTGAAGAGCATGCATTCATAAGTGTTGTACAGATAATTCGCAGAAGCAAGCACGGATCCTGTAACAAGTGGTATCAAAGCGAGAACAAAATTTATATTTCAAAGTTTCATCAACTCCTGATGAAATAAAACACCGGAGCGATAACTTATGGAACACCTACACAATTGAGAAAAGTAATATAAGGTGATCTAAACAAAAAGCTATTGCACACAAGAGTGTTTTCGCAATTAAAAAACTTTTTGTTATAGAAAGATGAGCATTTTGTTATAGAAAGATGAGCAATGAAGTGGTTGAAGTATAGTACATTAGTACCTCGTTCTCGCCAAACACTATTTCAAAAATGAAATAGGAAGCAAGGTGAAACCTCGTCCTAAACAACTGATAAGATAGAGTGTCAAAGATATTGCCTAATGAGAGCGTATATTACTTTTCCTGGTGACAGTGGTTTGTTACATTCCAAATTTTGCATACTCAGTTTTCATTACAAATCTGATTGAAGGTTAGAGTGGTTCTCGTTATAAGATCAGATTAAATAGGCCGAAATAAGATAATATGCTAATTTTGATAGGTTGAATTTTGAAAAACGCGCGTTTGTGGATGCTGTACGACTAATTCGTAGAGACGAGCACAGGATCCGTGACAACTACCATAGTTATTTTACTGAGAACCAGAGAAGAGAAAGCTAGAAGAAACTAAATCCAATATATGATTAATAAAAGGCAACGGTGATAGAAGCATGATTTCCCCCACTTACTGCGTTGTGCAATTGTATTCCTGACAAAGAGAACACAGTCAAAGGTAGGTGCTGACTAAATCTCGGGGTTGAAGAATTCAGAACAGTCAAAGGTTCCAAGCCAAGCACTAGGACCTAAGTAAACAAAACACCCTTGCAAACTGTACACCAGTTTATTTATTTATCCGTCATTTATTAATTAATTAATATTAATTGGAGTGGCAAACAGGGCAAAGGCAAAGGCAACTTTGGGGATAGAAGAGGAGCGTCTTGTTCGTTTGATGAATCTGACAGGAGTGGTCCAGCCTTTCACATGTGAAGACGCTCCCCCCAGACCCAGACTCAGACTCAGACTCAGTCCCAGTCCCCGCAATTATCATCACGTGTGTTTTCAATTCATCATCAATATACCACTTACCACTTGCATTTTTCTTTCTTCCCTTCCCTCAGCCTAATATCAATCTTTCGTATTAGCAAATTTGTAGGAGTGGCCGTGGCTGTGGCTGTGGCTGTGGCTGTGGCCGTGGGTGGGTGGTGGGACAATCCTTTATTTTCTTGTACATTTTACAATCATTGCTCATTACACTGATGTCGTTTCTTTTACCAGAAAAAACAAATAGCACATTAATTGCACAAATACAATCGACAGTTGACTGTGAATTAAAAGATTTTGTAAGATTTAACATGCTTGGTCAGAAAGACCATCCTTAGACATGACACCGAGTCTTACTAGACTGATAGCATGTGATTAGCTGATAGTTATATGCTTTATGGGTTTATCCTAGTATTAGGAAACCAGAATGGAATGTACAGCAATTAAAAATTTGGTGAAATGAGACTGAACTAAAGAGTAATATTCCTTCTCTGACCATATTGGCTATTGAGATGGCATTTCACACTCCAGTTTTCGGATCTTGGACCCCCTCTTAATTTCTTAATTTTTCCAATTAAAGAATTAAGTTATGATCAGAACCCCTTCCCCTCCTCCCTTTTTAAAAATATTATGAGGGTTCGAGTCTCATCTCAATGGCTTATAAAGATTCATTCAATTCTCAAAATCCAAGGTGCTACAGAGAATGCAAATGAGAGAGCATCAAACTAATCTTTTATTATATTTTGACTATGATTCATACGTATGTATATATTGACGGATGTAGATACTTGTACATTCAGAGTAACTTATAATAAATGTATACGTATATGTATAGTCAATTCCTTCCTTGTACATACATGATTTTGAGAAACAGCATAGCATAGGCCCATAGGGCACTCTCAGGAGAATGGAGGAGTTAATGAGGATAAGAAGGATGATGAGTGCTGCCCCATGTTGTTGTCAAGAAAACATTTTTGTGAAACACATGAAAATAGGTCACAAGAAACATCTGCTTTACTGTACTGGAAAATGTTTTCAGTATACTTTGTTCTGGAAGGGAATAGCATTTGGGTCCTTAGTTTTTTTTAATTTTATTAAATAATATATAATTTTCTCATTTCTATCAAATAAACCCCTAACTCCTACTAAAATTTATAAATTACTTATTTGATAGTGAAATTTTTCAGATAGAGATTAGAGATCTATTTCATTCAAATTACATTCTTATTTTAAATATCATTAAATTTCAAAATCTGACCCAAAAAAAAAAAGAAAAAGAAATTAGTATCTTTGAATTATAAATGCTCGATTAAAAGTAAATCTATTAATAATGTGGAATCAATTCATTGTAATGTATCATATGGTGTTGACTTCCTTATTTTATAATTAATATGATTATTTTAGTAAACTTATTAATAAGTGATGCATCAAATATTGTATCAATTTGAATAAAAATAAAAATTTCTTAGTTTATTAAAAAAATAATTTTGGAACAGAACCATTTTATATGATTATTTTTTGTAAAAAAAGTTAATAAATATTAAAAAAATAAATTTATTTTAAAATATAATTTTAACCATTAAAAATTAGGATAAATTTCATTCATTTTCTTTGAAATTTTATTATATTACAAATATAAATCTTGATTTGATAACTTCAAAATCATTGCTATCTAATTGTAGCTTTGATAGACCACAATGGAGTCAAATAAAATTTTCCATTTTTAGTTTTACCGATGCCAAAAAAAAAAAAAAAAAGAAGAGGAGGAGGAAGAAAACAACTGTGTGGAGGGATTTTATTCAGCCATGAACCATTGGATCAAATGGGGTAAAAGTTCCAGTCTGAGCAGCTGTCCTGATTTAAGGAATACCCAAAACTTTCTATATATAAAATGTACCTAATAAATATACACAGCCATTATGTTACCAGAAAGAATCTCAATCTCCCAACATATGGAGAAATTTTGGGACTTTTCTTGTATATGACATACCATAATGTTATTTGTTACAGCGTGTAACTGCTAAATAACGCCTCTCTGATATCTCATTCGCTTATTTTGGCGGCACCAAAACCGCTGCTTGCTTTCCTCAGTATCAGTCATCAGTCATAACCCACCCACTCTTCACTCACCGGATTCTACTCTCTCTAGATTTCATCCTCAATCTCATCAACGTCTCTTAAGCAGTTTAATCCTTGAAATACCCATGTCTTGTTTTGTTTTTTGATTCTTCATTTTACTTATCAAGAACAATGGGATACTTTGACGGTTCCTTTTCCTTGTCTAGTCTTATGTGTCAAGAGGATGAAGCTTGTCTGATTCGGGAAACAAAGGATGACAACGCTTATGACTTGAAATGTAACTATGACTCATGTTTTGTTTTGGGAAATGAAGATGAAGAGTATATACAGAAGTTGGTAAAAAAGGAGACGGGTTTTGGATCCAAAAGTTGTGGCTTTTATGATGATTGCTCTGCTAGAACCGAAACCTGGCTGAACTGTGCTCGCTTGGATGCTATCGAATGGATATTCAAGGTTTGTTTGTATCTTCAAAGTTCTCTCCTATCTCTTTATTGTGGGTTTCTTTGAATTTTTTTCCTCTGTTTTATAGTATTTTGGGTCTGAGTTCTTGGTGGTTTGTGGTTTTTTGATTCAGACAAGAGCTATGTTTGGGTTCCAGTTCCGCACAGCATATATTTCTGTGGATTACTTTGATCGGTTTCTTTCAAAACGATCCATTGATGTAAGCAACCCATCCTGTATTTTATGTATGATGATTCAAAAAGTTTCCTTTTTTGAGGATGCTGTGATGATTTCTGTATGTTATTGATTTTGATATAGGAGGGGAAATTATGGGCTATTCGATTGCTATCAGTGGCGTGTTTCTCGTTGGCAGCAAAGATGGAGGAATGCAAAGTGCCGACCTTATCAGAATTTCGCGTGGAAGATTTTGATTTTGAGAACAAGGTGATTCAGAGAATGGAGCTACTAGTATTGAGTACATTGGAGTGGAAGATGGGTTCAATCACTCCTTTTTCTTTTCTGCATTACTTCATTAGTAAATTTTGCGGTGAATGTAGACCAAAAGAATTAGTCTTTAGAGCTGTGGAACTTGTCATGAATGTAACAAAAGGTAACCACATTAATGATGATTGATTATCAATATATTTGTGAATTTATTGTATGTTTATTTATTAAGTTTTAATCTTTTGGTACAGAGATCAATTTGATGAATCATCGACCCTCTAGCATTGCAGCAGCTGCAGTTTTAGCTGCATCTGATGGTCAACTGACCAGAGAGACAATGGAGCTCAAGATGAATGCGATCTCATCATTGGATTCTCTAGAAATTGTAAGCTTATCTAGTTCGATAAATCAATTTGTCAGTCATAGTTAAAATCTGTAGGATAAATATTCTCTGTCAATTACAGAATAGAGCAAGTTATGATACTGTCTGTGTTCTAATTTTTAAACTATACTGAACTTCTACAGGAACAAATATATTCTTGTTATAATCTAATGCATGAGATAGAGATGGGAAAACTAAACACACCCAAGTCAGTGGTTTCTCGGAATTTATCATCAACTAGCTCAGCTGATGTTTTAGAGAATTCTGCTTTGGCCTCTGGAGCTGGCACTAAAAGAAGACTCACATACAATGACTATGCATGTCCATCAAAGAAACTTTGTCTGCCATAGTTGGGGGAATTTGATACAGGTCTTTTTTTGCAGGAAATTGATTCCTGCTTA
Source organism: Cedrela odorata (assembly GCA_035584115.1). Taxonomy (NCBI): domain Eukaryota; kingdom Viridiplantae; phylum Streptophyta; class Magnoliopsida; order Sapindales; family Meliaceae; genus Cedrela; species Cedrela odorata. Next base: position 7,305,838 of record JAXCLQ010000014.1, read on the forward strand.
GATTTAGTTATAGGTCCTATGAGTGTTATCTGCCATCTTATGGTATAATTTGGAGTTGATAACTGGGGCTTTTATTTTCCTATACCTAACAAAAGTTTCAGGTGGTGACAACCAAGAAGACAGAGAAAAGAACGGTAAATAAATAAAAAGAGATAGCTTTAGCTACAGTAAGAAGCGAGAAGCTGACTGAAGTCCAAAAGCCATCAAGGGGAAGAGTGGACGAGAGAGTGAAAGGACACTTAAAGACTGTTTGTCAATAGTAATTCTTTATAGTGTTTGCTTTGATTAATGCTTTGTTCTCACCCCACTTTTATTTTATTTTTTTTTCAGTTATGTTGTATTTCTTTCCCCTCGTTTTATTATTATTTTTATTTAATTGTTGAGACTCATAATATTTATTTATGTATACATCACTTAGAACCCTACATTTTAATGGGGTTTTTGGGATGCTTCCTGTGTCTTTCAAAAGGCAGAAAGCCATGAGGAATGAAGAATTGTTTTTGTTTGATTTGATACATCTGTGTTGCATTTGGGCCACTGAAAAAGTATTTAAAGGTGAAGGTGATTAGATTTGCCTGGAATATTGGAGGCTCCTTTTGCGAAGTGGGAAGCTCCCCTTTTACTGTTATTGTTGCACTGTGTTTGGGAGCTTGATTTCCAAAAGATCCTTTTGGAAATCAAGGAATTTCCTCCTCTGCCGATTATAATGTATTTAAGATAATCTGAAATGATGTTAAGATGCTTGATTACATAGTTTACCAGCTGAATTCTAAGAGATTGAGAAGTTTGGTTGCAAGCAACTTCATATATGAAGTTTGTTTGTAAAAGGCAAGACCAGATTATTATAGGTAGAGAGGCTTCATCCCCCAAATCCCAACACCGCCTAAAGTTATGAGATTATTGATTCTTTTCTCCTAGCAGTTTCGGTGATCATCTGAATTAAGCCAATACAAACATTCTTGTTGAAGTTAAGCAAAATCTTTCAGAGTGTTGCTACCTAATTCACCCCCTAGGACACTGATTTGATCAATACATGTGAATGCTGAAGATATTTGCTTCATTTCATTTATATTGTAGGACCCAACCTATTATCATGGAGGTAGAGACCTTTTGTTTTGGGGTGGAACAGAAGGATAGAGGGCATGAGATTCATGGCAAGATGGTGTCAGAGGCTCCACCGCCTTCATGGTGTTCTTAGGATATCCAGTCTGGCATGGCATCGTACAACATTGTAGTTTGGTCTCCACTTTAAGTACTGTGGTGCTTGTATGGGAGCACAGTCCATTTTCTTGTGAACGTATTTTGGCTCTTTTTCAGCAATCCTATCAAAGTGTTCATCGTGGTCCACCAGATTAAGATTGTTTAGCACATAAGACAGTCCCCGGCAAAAATATTTCTGTAAGAGCGAACATGTTTGGTTGGTATTTTATCAGTGGATGTTAGCTTTATTGCTCTCATTAATGTGAAACAACAGATAATGGTTTGGCTTAGAAGTTAGAAGAAAACATTTACACAAGTCTTGTTTCTCCTAGAGAAGGGAAAAGAATTGTTGTTTAGATTACTGATTCATCACTTAGAATGTATTAATCTTAACCCAAGGATGATGTGAAGATGTTGCAGCAGGAGGTGCATCATGTAACACCCATGAATCATTTAAAAGAAGCTGTGGTTGAATGAAAAACTGATGCAAGTGTGCTCAAATATGATTAGGCAAGTTGTGATGGATCTGCAAAATTGGCTCAAATCTTTCTTGATTGTTGAAGATGGTCAAGATGGTGACACCCATATAAACTAGTCTATGGCTCTAAGATTAGACTATGCTATCATAAAACATAACATTTATCACCTGAATGCCAAAGATGTCAATAAATCACACCCATCCACCTCAAATCATAGAGGTTTGTTGTGTTGATTTAAGAAAAAAAATTGATTTCTCTTGTTTGGGGAAGTGAGTTGGATAACAATGTCCTAAGAGCATGGCAGGGAGGGGGTATTTTGCTTGGCAACTTGGGGAAGTGAATTGGACATCACCATCTTGTGAGCATGGTGGGGAGGAACCAAGTGTGATTAATTTCTATTTTGTTTGTCAACTAAAAGTTAATTTCACTTTGGATCAATTACCTTTTTGTTATTGAAGGAAATATGTCCTTGCTACTTGCTACCTTGCTCTACAATGGCATGTACAGTAATCTTATTTAAAGATGAACAAGACTCCATTGTTATTGAGGCTACAAAGATGAACTCTAGGCCCACAGTATTGAGCCCAGACAGGGTCAACCTAACTTGGGCTGGCTATCTAACTGAAAAGGATTGAACCCCTTCGCTATACGACCGAAATTCAGCGCCACGAACCCATTTGAAAATTTGAAAAGTATAAAGCTACACCAACTGGGTTTTAGTTTAAGAAGACAAACCAATCAAAGTCGTAGATCCAAAAAATTACCAGAAGGCAGACCTCTCGTCATCTCTGTTATATCACAGCCCGTCACTCTATCTCACCAAATTTTAAAGGAAAAATTAGAAACGGTTCCTTTTCCCTCCACCATCGTCCTCCACAGTTTCAGTCCTCAATTCTCAATTCCAAATTAACAGAAAACACTGTCGAAAAGCATCAGAATCACTTTACTCTTCCAATGGAGAAGCGGCTTCGGTCTTCACTCCACTCTTCAGCTGAAGAATTCTTGATATCAGCCACAAAACTGACTTTCAAATCATCAAAACAAACCCTCAAAACCCTAATTCACTCCGTCACCACCTCATCCGATTTAATTTCTGCTCTGCCTCTCTCTTTATATAATTCCATCTCTAACGCCATCCAATCCTTACAAAACCAAACAATTCCGGACCCCGCAAAATCCCCGCCCATAAAACGGCTCCGGAGATCTTCTAGAACCGTAACATCTACGAGTTCTAATGACCATGACAATAATAATGGTAGTAATAGTAGTGCAGTTGACAAGAAACAGAAAGTACTCGAAGACCTCCATATTTATTCCCAAGTCGCGTTATTATGTATTACTCATCCAAAAAAGGTTTTTTCTTCATCTGATTTATTGCCAGCTGTACAGCTACTGCACGATAGCCTGATTATTTTCGAGTCAGATTCGGTTTTATCTTCAGAGATTGTGGGTTTATGTGAGAGCTGGTGGAAAAACGATTTGGGAGGTAAAGAAATGGTGATTTCACAGTTTTTACCTTTCTTGGTTTCGCGGTCACTGACTCTGAAGAAGAAAGTTGATGTGCATAGAGTTTATAGTCTTCGTGATGCGTTTACTTTATTTGATTTTGATGATGATAGTATTGAGGATTTAAAACTGTTGTTAATTCGTTGTGTGATATCGCCACTGTATTTGAAAACCGAGGATGGGAGGAAATTTCTGGCCTTTGTGTTTGGATTGAGTAGGCAAATGTTGAAAGAAACTCTGGCGATGATAAAGTCACAGATCCCCTTTGGGAGAAAGTCGATGTTGGAGGCATATGGAGATGTGTTGTTCAGAGCTTGGAAAGGTGTTGAAGATTGTTTTAGAGAGGAGATTGAGGGCGAGTTTTTGCAGGTTTTGGTTGACGGGTCAATACATGCTAGTTCTATGGGGTTTGCAGCTTCTATCAGAAGGGTTTTGGGTGGGTTTATTGGTCAGAGGACCACTCTTGGTGTTGAGAAGATGCTCTTTAAGTTAGCTGAGCCTGTGATGTTTCGGTCGCTTCAGGTTAGTGGTTTTTGTGTTTTGTAATTTGGTTTGGATTATAAATGTTAGATGAATTGTTTTGCTCAGGATGGCGTGATGTGTTTGTAACTCTTATTATTTGTTTGACATATTTTCTTTAATGATTTACTGATCATAGGTCTAAAATTTTAGTAAATCAGTTGTTTTTTATACTACCCTGCTTGTGGCGTTTATTAAGAAAGGCAAAGTTAGCAGCATGTAGGACTAGGAAGAGGTTAGCCCTTCTGATGAAGTCATTTTCACAAGCTCGCCGGATTTTATGGGAGTAACAAAGAATAACATATTGCTAAAATGTAAGTAAGAATAACTTATCAAGTTAAAAAACAGCTCATCAATTACTGTTTGTTAAAATTCTGTTGATGTAATTGATCCAAGAGGCCAGCATTTTGTTCACTTGGCATTCAACACTAAAATCCATTAGAGTTGATTTGTAGATGCGGTCACAAGTATCCTGTTTTGATATGGGTATGGGTTGTCTGAGATGGCACCATGAATATAAGGCTATGCATGTTTCCTTTTTGGTTTATATAACATTAAGCATACATGCTTATTACAATCAAATATTTGTTTATTTGTTGAAGAATTGCAAGATCGTGAAGTGATAATGGGGAAAATGACTTTGTCAAAATTGGTCGACGGTTTACAATCTCAGGTTTGGACGAGTTTCATTTTTGCTTGGTTTTCTGCAGGCTGCAAATTCAAATGTTCGTCAAAATGCATTGCATTTACTGTTGGACTTATTCCCCCTTGAAGATCCTGATTCCACAAAAGAGGTTAAAGATGCATTGCTAGATAAACAGTTCTTTCTATTGGAAAAGTTACTCATGGATGATTGTCCAGATGTGAGAGTTGTTGCAGTGGAAGGTTGTTGTCGCATCCTTCATTTATTTTGGGAAATTATTCCTTCATCAACGATTACCAAGATAATTACAAAAATTTTTGATGACTTGTCACATGATCTTTGCAATGAGATTAGACTTTCCACAGTAAATGGCATCATTTATTTGCTTGGCAACCCTCTCTCACATGAAGTTCTTAAAGTGCTTCTATCTAGACTGGGGCATCTGATGCAAGATAACATTCTTTCTGTGAGACTTGCAGTGGCAGATCTCCTCCTTATGCTACGTGATATTCGTACTTTCCAGTTTAATAAGGTACAGGTTACTTTTAAAAATTTGGTTCGCAACAGAGTTGCTATTTCTGATGACCTCTCATATGAGGGTTGCTTGAAATTTCCCTTTGTATTTTTCTGCAGGTGGTGGGCTTAGATGTCTTACTATCTACACTTGCAAGTGACCAATCTCAGGTTGCCCAAAAACTTACAAGACTGCTAATGCCATCATACTTTCCTTTGAGAGTTAATACTGAAGAGGCATGCAATCGTTGTGTAACACTTATGAAAAGATCCACTGTGGCTGGTGCAAGATTCTGTGAATTTGCTGTATCAGAAGGGGCACCGCTTAAGTCTCTTGTGGAACTTGTCACAGTATTAATCAGTTTGGTCTTGTCCCATGATAAGCTGGATGCAGATCAAAGGGAAGGTTTCCTAATAGCTGTTGCCTATCTCTGCAAGAGCATAGCAAGTGAGCCATGTTACAAGAATACCCTCAAAGAGTTGTTTACCAGTGATAAAGTGAAGTGCTTGTTTGCTGCTGCATCAACTGGGCGTGCTAAATCTTCTGTATTTGACATTGTTTCCACCATTTCTCCGGATAATGTTATTGGGCTTCTTGAAGAATGCATGGACGTAGTCAGTAATTGTAAGGGTTTATCAGAAGATGAGGAGAGGCAAGGCGAAATGAAGTCTGCCCACAAGTTATTGTTGTCTTCTTATGCCTTTGATGATATGCTTGAAGCCCTAATAGCACTTTTGCAAAAAGCAGTTTACCGTTGCCATGTTAAATTTGGCACTGAAATACCCAAGCATAGTGTTTCCTCTGCAAAAAGAAAGAAATTGAAGTCCTCGGTGAAAATTTCAGGTAAATGGAAATATACAAGTGGAAGAAAATCATCCAGTTTCAAGGAGGATTATTCAATTGCTGTAGGAATAGCCTGGCAAGTGAAAGACTTGCTTACATCTGATGACTCCAGGAAGGCCATATTAGGGTCTCAAAGTCTAGAACGGTTATTTCTTGCTTTAAAGGTCATTTCCGAGGTCAGCATTGTACAGTGCATGTATTGTGAGTACATGGATGCATATCCTGTTTTAGCTTATACAGCTCTTGCTTTGCAAATGACTCTTAAAAACATTAGCATGAGTAGTACAAATGGTTCTGGTTCCAAGAAGAATGATAGGACTGAATCTTCAAGATCAATTTCAGAGGCAAGTGGTATTCTTTTAGTTGTTTTTCTCTTTGAATTCCTTTCCTTTTTGTGCAAGTTGGAGCCACTCTTGTGTGTAATTCAATTTACAAAGTTTTATTACTTTATAGAGACTTGCTTTTACTGAAACTGCGTGCTTGTTTATTATTTAATTAGGTGTTTTTTAGTTTCTGTTTCTATATGAGAATTTTTTTTGCTAAATTGTAGAAACTGTGCATCAATGAAAATTTACTACAATACAAGTCTCACTGTGTTTGAAATGATTACACTGTGCATGCAGTATGCTACACTGAAACAAGTATATTCTGTTTGTGGACCATTTTCATAGAATTTTGAATGTTTGTTTGGATCTAATTCTAATTAGTTATCAAAAATAGCAAAGTGTCTAGTCCTACTTTGTGGTTATGGAGGCTCCAAAGATGTCCGGCTGACCATTGACTTGGTTTGACTCTCATGGAAAGCTGGTAATGGTAATCATTTCAACATTGGAGAAGATACTGGTAGCTCATATTGGCCTTATCAGTCTAGCTAGAAGCTTGAATAGTCTGGTTTGATATATTACGAGTATATGATTCTGAAACATTCTAGAGTCGTCCTTTTTCTCAAGTAAAGTTACAATTTCCAGCTGTTATCATTAGCTTGTTTCTTATAAAACAGAAAAAAAAAAAGGCTGTTGGCATTGGCATGACAATTTTACAGCTGGTCCTTCAATACTGGGTCACCCAAATTGTCGATACTTGAAGATTAAGTTTTAGTCAAAATTAGTATTTTAAACTAGAGGGAAACCTGTCCATTCTATATAAGCAATAATCATGTTGTTATGAAATTCATTTTGGGTCACGAGTTTGATCGTGTCTGAGAAGCTCTGCTATGAAACTGCAACTACTCTTTTGTTTGTGGTATATCTGAAACTACTACTTTGAGTTTGGTTATTGAGAAAGCTGTTACTGAGGACTTACCATTTTTTATCTTTTATTTTATTTTTTCTTTTTGCAGACAGTGCTAGACCAGGCAATGGATCACCTGCTTAATTGTACAGACAAGTTGTTTGGAGCAGGTGATTTTGGGAACTTTATCAAATTATCTTCTGACACTAAGCACAGAAAAAGCAAGACAGCTCAATGTCATGGGCCAAAACTCAGAGAACCTCAATTGGAAGCCTCTAGCTCTAGTGACAATGGTAAGTGATTATAGTGTGGAAAAAATTCAAAGATCACCAAAATGCAAGGTTACATGCGTAAATGATCTGGTTATTTCATGTCATCTACTGCCTAAGTTTATATTGCAACTTATGCAAAAGAGGAAATATCCTTGGTTTCACTTTCTCTGATGATAGCTACAGTTAAGGGTAACTCATTTTGATATTGATAAACACATAAATTGGTCCATATATACTGGTAGACATGTCCATTGTTTTTTTATACATTTATTTGCCTGAAAATCCCATCTCTCTTTTTGAGTGGTTTACCTCGTCACTTTCCTTACATTGGAGTTTGTGTTTCAAACTTCTTGAAAAGCACTCGTGGCACTCATATCTAGAGAGCTAATAAGCAAGCTGTGGATGGAACATATAAATTTTTTCAGGATTGCTAGAATGGTTATATGAAGATGCTCTAAATTTGTGCATGCTTCTCTAGCATGTGTGTGGACTTAATTGTCCGTGGGTGGCCCTGATAATATATATTTTGGACTGTTGTTCATGTGCTTTCACAGGAACCTGTGATTTGGTGTTTAACTGCTAGAATGCTAGTCAAGAGAGGCTGCTTATGTCATCAAAATGTTGTTAATGATATATATATATATATATATATTTTGCATTTTTTAAAATATCTTACTGACCTACTTGACAGGAGACCAAAACTCACGGGAAAGGCAAACTAGGAGACCATTTGTGTTGATCTGAAGGGTTGATTGTAGTTGTACCACATTGGGTACCTGGGTTGTGACAATGAACAATCCTATTTTCTGACTGCTGTAGTCTAGAACAATTGTTACTTATAGTTATCAGCTCATAACATATTGTTCGAAATATTCCATTTTTTCCTTCTCTCAACCTTTATCATTCTCATGACTGAACAGTAATGCATTGATGCTTATGCAGGATCTGGCACTAAACAGAAAATAGCATCAAACAAGATAAAGATACTTACTGCAGTTCTCAAGTTCATGGTTGATTCCACTACAATGGGTTTTGTTTATCATTTCCAAGGAAGGTGTGTTAAGTTTACGTCGGCTTATGTACAGTACGTTATTTCTGCTTTAGGGCAACAATCTAGAGATCAGTTGCAAATCAAGCATGACGATTTAAAAGAAATATTTCTGTCTCTGAAGAGCTCCTTCAGCTATGCAGCCAAGTTAATCAATCTAGTCCTTACAGATAGCAGCGTAGTTTCTCCACCCCCAACAGAAGCTTTTGATCTTGTCAATGACCTGATTAATTTAATCTGTTCAGTTGAACTGTTCATGGGTTCTGGTTATGCTGCCCGTCTTGTTGTAGTAGCAAAGCCTTGGCTTCCTGATCTGATTCTGGCTCTAGGATCTGGGTGCATATTTAATCAGGGTCAAGTAGAAGTAATTCATTTTACTGCATGTGATTCTATCAAAGTCCATTTTCCATCATGGCTGTTAATTTTAGCAAAGATTGAGCTTGATGAAATAAGTGAAGTTAGTTCAGAAGTAGCTGATGACAGGATTTCTAAACCAGAGGAATTTCCTGAGTTTAAGAAGTTTATGGAAATGATAGTTTCATCGTTGAAAGGAAATCTTGGTATATTGGATGCAGTTGGGGTTGTTTTGTTGACTGGCTCAGTAGTGGGGTTGGAAAGGAAGGACTTTGGGTTGGTATTGGGACTTCTACAATTTGTTTGTGTTAAGTTAGTAGGAATTGATGACAGAGAGTGGAATGGGCTTGATATGATGTTGGTTTGTCTGCCTGACATATATCCTCGGATTGAGAAAGAAATTGAAGATCAAAATCAAGAAGATGAAAGTCATAAATTGCATAGTGCTAGGGTGTTGCTTGAACCTGTTTGGATGTATCATGTTTATGAAACTCAGAGATTTTCTATGATGGAAGAAGAGACTGAATCCTGAATAGATGGGAGTTTATTGTTACAAATTTGATTACTAAATTATGAGGGAATATACTATGCTTCATTAGAAAGAAAAACCCACAAGGCTTTGTTTCTAGCTATGGGAAAATACATTTTGTTAGATTTGAGTCTTTCAATGAAATAATAATAGCATTCCTTGCTCATGACATATACCACAAATGGATTTTGCTACAGTTGTTTTGAATGATTTGGAATTCTTTTGAATACAGGACAAAAGAAGAATAAAAAATACAACGAAATTTTTGTCATCAAAGAGTAAATCATTCCCGAAACCTAAATATATTGCCTTTTTGCTTGAAACTCCTTTTGTAGAATGACAATGACTACAAAAGATTTTCTCTTGTATATTGCATAAGTGGCTTTTGAAAGTAGATTTTCTCGTGTTACATAAATGTAAATCACACATACTCCAAGTAAAAATCAATTCAAGATTTTATTGTACCACCTTAAGAGATTTTAGTAGTCGAACCAATTAGTGCATGCAAAGTTGAGTGCCTTGAAAAATGTATAGCATGCTGAATTTTCTGTGATAGATTCTTTTTGGCTTGGAGTCCAGTGCTGCTAGATCAAGGCAGAATAATGTAGAGAATCAGATGAAAAGAGAAAATTCCATTGTTATTCGGTGCTATGTGTTATGTTTAAAGCTGATGAGAAAAGCTAGGCATGATTTTTGCACTATTTGGGAGTTCACTAAGTGATGCCTTGTATAGTGAAATATACAAGGCATTTGTTTCTAGATGGAAATTACAGATGCATTGTTACTGTTTTCTTTTGGGTAGAAAAGATGAATTAGGATCCTAACATGATCTGAGTTTACCTGAACTTCAAAGGATATCTTGACAAGTGTATATTATTACTTATGATCAAGATCTATTCTTTTGTTATGTTACATTTTATCAACAACACATCACCAACTTTATTTGCTAATTTGTTCCTAGTCCAAAAAAGATTGAACATCTATCTGCTATTTATTTAGATTTGTTAACTATCTATCTGATATATAAAACTATAGAACTTTGGTACTGGTTGTGGAAGATCTATGTTGTCACTGATGGCTATTCTATCATCCTTCATATTCTGTCAGGCTACTGATTTCATTGAAGCTGGATCCCATCAGAAATCTAGTGTGCAATTTCATCTTGAGAAAATCTGATCTTGGTCTTTTTTTCGAAGATGTTTGCTCATCCAGAGTATAACAGGCTTTGCGACTCGATTGATCCTGATACTGAATTTAGTTAGTTTCCAGGAAGTGCATTTTCAGTAGCCAAATAGATGGATAAAGGATATATTGATACTTTCATGTGAGATAGAATTACAGGAAACTTTAAATGAGGAGAAATGATCACCACTATAAAAGAATTGCTACAATGAGCTAAATATTTAATCAAGGAACAATTTCGATTACTGGAATTAGAATATCAACAGCATTTTCAGCTTACAATAGATACTTGGTTGCAATTCACCTCGTATTGCGCAAGGAAATAAAATAATTTTGAATAAAAAAAAAACAAAGAATGGGATCCCACAAATACTTGGGATTTATGAGGGTTCCAAATATTCATGTACTCGACTCTCCTATAAACATCAAACCAGAAGAAACTCCAGGCTGATTTAATACATCATAAATTCTGGCATTGCAAGAAGAGAGAGTTTCATCAATCTGTGATGGAGCATAGGCTTCTTACCTAATCTGAAAAGTAGCACATCCAACTTCTTCTGGTTTACACTGGGAAATTCTTTAAGCCAGCAGCAATTGGCATGCCTAAGAATCCAATGAATATGCTGAAAAACCACTGTGTCAAAGTGAGAGGAGTTGTATTGGCAAAAGTTCCTAGAAGCTCAACAATTATGATCTGGAAGACAACAGTGACACCAAGGACAACTACGAAAACATAGTTATCCAATATGCCTTTGAAAACATTTATTTTCTCCATGTCACGTGAGCTTATCTCATTGAAAACCTGCAGAATAAGATCAACAGAGTTAGAAATGGCAGTTGTCTGCAAGTCAATCCAAACCATTAATATTCTCATACATCTCCATGAGATACTCAATTAGCATGCAATCTTCTTAATTTTTTGCATAAAGACATCTATGAACCTTTAATAATTATGGAGCAATCTGCAAAGGATTGCAGCAGTAGATGATTTGCCAAAACCTAAAAACTAGTGTCACAATTATGCAGGAGACACTGAAGAGGCCCATCATCAATAACCATTTTACATGCATGGCCATAGTATACAAATAATGCTTGAGAAATCTTTGAAAAAAATGTTACCTGACAAAAGACAAATGAGTTGAAGATAAGTGTGTTCAGAACTAGAGTAGAGTCTAAGCCGTCAAGACCAAATAGTGATTTTCCTTTCACCTGAAGCAACCATATCACTATAAACTGATAAAGTGATTGCCCTAAGATATTCCTCCACATGACATTATTGATAAAATTCCCTCTCTTTCCTACTGGTGGACGCTTCATCAATTCATCAGTTGGAGGCTCAGTTGCAAGTGCAAGAGCTCCCAGTGTATCCATGATCATGTTGACCCACAATAGCTGAACAGCTGTGAGGGGAGCACTCCCTGAAGCATCATTGAATACAAAAGGATGAGCGGGAATTAGAAGTAATTCTTATACACCAAAGAAGCTGAATATTTAAATTCAAGGTCAAAGTGGGCAATAGTGCACTTTCTTACCTGTCAAGCAAGCTGAAGAGAAATTAACAATTAGTGCAACTATGTTGACAGTCAACTGGAATTGTACAAATTTTTGAATGTTTATGTAAACTGAACGACCCCATTTGGCTACTGTTGCAATTGTAGAGAAATTATCATCCAGAATTATGACATCAGCACTCTCCTTAGCCACCTGAAATTTGGTAATAACATTAGTTGAATATTGGCACTGATCACCAGAAATCGAGTTTTGATCTTCAATGAAAAGCTTTAGAATTGATTCACAGACTGACAAAAGAGCCAATAATATGCTTTAGGTCCAGACTTATAACTGACTGAAAAAGTCAAAATCTTAAAGCCTAATGCAAGGAACCTGTTCGAATCACTTTGTGGTGAATTGTGCAAGAACTAATGGATTATAAATGCACAGCTAAATGCAAAGGAAAGAAAGATTTTTGAAGTTCAACAAAAATGGATCCATGATAATTTTAGATAGTAAAGAGCATGAAAAGAAAAATGAAAAGGGAAAAAGATATAGGCAATGAACCATGCACTATAAAAGCATTTTTAGTGTACTCACCTCAGTTCCAGCAATGCCCATTGCTAGTCCAATATCTGCTTCATGAAGTGCAGGAGCATCATTTGTTCCATCACCAGTCACCGCAACCACTTCATCAAATGTAGTTCTCAAATGCTTTACCAATGTATGCTTGTCTAGCGGGGAAGAGCGAGCCATCACCTGCAAAATCCAGTAAAATCATTAAGTCATGGAAGAGCTAGATGCAGTGTCCTTACTACTGAGCACTCAAATGGGAAAAAAGGTTTTTAGTAAATTGAATATAGCAAGCACCTGAAGTTTGGGAATTAATTCAAACAATTCCTTCATATTCTTCTCTCTGAAATCTGGACCTTCAATTGCTATACCATCATCAGTAAGAATTCCACATTCCCTAGCTATAGCCTTTGCAGTGTTTATATTGTCTCCAGTAACCATTCTTACAGTGATACCAGCTGCACGACAAACTGCAACAGACTCCTTGACACCAGGACGAACAGGATCCTTAATACCTACAATTCCAATACAGGTATATCCCGAAACTGGAATAGGATCATCGGGTGAGAATCCATTCTCAATTTCCATAAAGGCAAGACATAGAGTTCTAAGAGCCTCATTAGCAAACTGATCAATTGTAACTTTCAGATGGTTGAGGGATTCTTCATCTAGAGGAATTACTTCACCATTTGAATTAACTACCTTGTCACAGGCAGCTAAGACCATTTCTGAAGCACCTTTAGAATGGACTCTTAAGCCTCCTTCAGGTAGCTCCAGCACCACTCCCATCCGTTTCCTTGTAGAGTTGAATGGCTCAACTTTAACAATTTTAGATGCTTGTCTCTCTGCCTGGAACTCTCCACCAAGTGACAGGCCAAACTCCAACAGAGCAGTCTCAGTAGGTGTTCCCAATATCTCAGGTTTTCCATCTTTGTTAACTACAATGTCGCCCCCGGTATTGGTAAATATTGATTGCAGCAGGAGTTTCACAGTAGAATCAGGGATTTCAGAGCACAATCTAGCATTATCAGTTTTACTTACTTCCTTGACATTCATGCAGATGCATGATTTCACAACAGTCATGTGATTAGTTGTAAGTGTACCAGTTTTGTCACTACAAATACTTGAAGCTGATCCCATTGTTTCACAAGCAGCTAGATGCCGGACAAGTGCTTTATCATTCATCATCTTCTTCATTGCGAATGCAAGGCTCAATGTTACAGCTAATGGAAGCCCCTCTGGAACTGCAACAACAACAATTGTAACAGCAACAGCAAAGAATTCCAACAGTTTCAAAGCGTCATCTCCGGACCAACTCCAGATGTTCCCCTCTCCAATTTTTTGGCTAAACAATCCTTGCACCAAAACTGCAAAAGTCACAACGGCAAAGAAAAGGCCCACCTTCCCAATAATGGTTGCCACTCCATTCAATTTCACCTGCAATGGAGTTTCATCTTCTCCTCCTTCACTGAGAGTAGCCATCAGTTTACCCCATTGGGTTCTCATTCCAACAGTTGTAACCATCATCTTGCATGAACCATCCTGGAGTTTAGTTCCTGAAAGCATAAAAGGATTTTCAGCATTGATCATTACTGGCTCACTCTCCCCAGTTAAACTGGATTCGTCAATCAATACAGAAAATCCAGAAACAAAAAGTCCATCCGCAGGGACTTGGTCTCCAATACCAAGATGTACAATATCACCAGGAAGTAAATCATATATAGATAATTTCTGTCTGAATCCATTCCTTGTGACCTGAACTGCAATCTTCTTTTTCTCCTTGTCTAGATCCTTGAACTGTAAAGATTGGCGATAATCACTTGTAGCAGTAACAAACACAACCAACAAGATACTAGCAACAATTCCAAGGCCATCATGAGCTCCATGGGGCCATCCTTCCATTGCTATGCCAACTATCAAAGACATAAAAGCACAAGCCCCAAGTATCATTAGAGTCATATCCTGAAGTGCTTCCCAAACAAACACCCAAAAACTCCGAGGTTTGCTCTCGGCAAATTTATTGAGTCCATATATCTCTTGTCTGCGATTGAACAGATCAGTATTGGTAGCAAGCCCATCGCCGATTGATGTGGACAGTTTTTCAGAAATACCAGTGACCCCACCATGAAATTCCAGTTTCTTCACATCACGGCCTTCCACAACAGATCCTAACTCTTCAGCACACACTTGAAAACCAGCGGCTTTGACTTCCTCAGGAACAGCATAGTCACTTGGTGACACACCTGAGGACATTTCATGACGAGGGATGAGGAAGAACCTTATGATACAATAGTAAAGTGAGAATAAGCTAGCTCACCTAAAACAAACTGAATTGCTGCTTTGGAAACCAGAACTGCAATGCGCAACTTCTCCTGTAATGTTTGACGAAAAATGTTATACAATTTAAATAAGGGAAAGAAACCGTGCCCTCGGAAAATGAAGCATTAAGGAATTGATCATAATATCTGCTATAATCATTAAATATTGATGCATGATCACAGAGTAAATCTGTAGTTAAATGGTCGAATCAGCATTCTGTTTTACAAATGGCTGTGTCCTTTCTGATATGAAAACTTGAAACATACATTCGAGTCTCTTTAAAAAATTAAGATCATGCCAGCACTTTCAGTGTCACTCTACCAGTGACCATGACATATAAACAAGTCTGGCGGTGGTATAAAACGGAGTTTTCTTATTTCAATCTCGGGTAAGTATAACTGAAAATCAATTGTGAAGTGACAAATTTCTGAGGATGAAAATTATGAAGCACCAGACATAACAAACAAAAATATATCTAGTCTATATAAATGAAATTCCGGTTAAAGAATTAGGAACCTAGTAAAAACAAGACAAAAAACCTAAAAAAAAAAAAAAAAACAAGGACATTTGTCATTATTGGGTCAAACATTGGTGACAAATTTTTGGAATCATAACAGACGTCACATGAAAATAAAATTTGCACCCCACATGACCAATTTGAAAGACAACTATTGTTTCTGCAAATCATCGTTATTCATTATGGTGGATTAGCAGCTTGTTCACATCCATGAGAACATAAACAAGGTATTTGTTCAACTGACCTGATTGGTTTTACGCATAGCAGCAGCCTCGTTACGTTTGGAGAGGTTGGCCGTGAACCGAAACCTCCGTTTCGGATTCTTGACAACCCCGCATTGCTGTCTCCATTTCTCCAAATCCTCCGTAGTCGTGTGTTTTGGTTGCACCCCAAAATTCTCTTGCAAATAGCTCTCCATTACCTCCTTCTAAAATCCTAAAAACTGTTTCTTTCTTTCTTCAAGCAATTAACGAAGTTATATCCAACGCAAGCGATGCTTTATTTCATTCAAACACCATGCAAACGAGAAAAACTACCCAGAAACAGAAAGACTTGGACCGAGTAAAGTCATCCAAAAGCAACCGAGTGAAAAAGCCGCCAGAGGGTACGACGAAGTTTCTGTGATATTTCTCGTCTGAGAAAAAGACAGGAGTCGGTGAGAATGATCAAGACGTTTACCTGTGTTTTGTTTGATTCAGCGATATTGGTTTCTGTAATGAGTTCAGTTTTGATAACAACAATGGGGAAGGATCCGAATTTTGATGAAATTAATTGTTAATAACTGTAATTTCTTTTGTGCTGCTGTTCTTGTGGTCTAGTAGGAGTCAAAATGCATTTATTAATTTTGAGGAAATTATGTTAATGAGGGGTTGGTAAGAGTTTGGCATCGTGCTTTTTGCCAAACTCGTTCTACACGGATGGAGAAAAGTAATGGAAAGGAAATGCGATGAAATTGAGATGACTAGGTGACATGATTGACTTTACTTCTCTACTTTTTGCACGTTGCCTTTTGCTCTTCACTTGTCAAGGCCGTCTGCTGACCGTGATCAAAGGTTAAGACTATAAAACATTTCTCTACATATATATATATATATATTTGTATTATAACGTTAATTTTACTTTATTATTATTAATTTTTATTGATTTAGGTTCATAATTACCACTCGGCGAAAGATAATCATAACAATTTAATTAAAATTGAATGAAGTAAAATTCAAAAAGTAACTTCTTTTAATGAGTAAAATATAACTAAAATTAAAAATTATTCTAAAAATAATATAGAAA
>JAXCLQ010000014.1:7341949-7360276 GCA_035584115.1 Cedrela odorata
TTGTCGAGGGAACGAAGGGAAAAAAATAATTTCCCACGATGGAAATCATCGAGGGAGGACACGGTAAATATGAAGCCTTAACGAAAATTGTCTAGGGTGCACAGTGCATGAATAATTTCCCTCGACGATTTTCATTAAGATATGATTTTTGTCGAGGTCCTCTATTCTCCCTCAATGATTTTCGTCGAGGGAGATCATTTTTTTCCTTCGTTTTCTCAACAAAATCCGTCGAGGGTGGCACTGTTTGTCGTCTTAGAAGCTCTATTTTCCACATTTCTCAAAACTCTCACACCAAATAAAAAACAAACCAAATTTCAATTGCATAAAACAACCCTAAATCAACAAAATAGCATTAATATTTAGATTTTCGATTAAGCAATGACACTGATATAGAGAGAAAATGGATTGTCGTCGATTTTCTTCGCGTCCATTGCTATTTTTTGAATGAAAGTGGCCTTAAACCCAAACTTCGCTTCTTCAATTTCGCACTTTCTTCTTTGTTTGGATTTTGGTTCATTTCTTTTTCAAAACATTCAATTTAAAATTTAAAAACATAGGACGGTTATTTCAATCCATGGAATGGTTCTTTGGCCCCAAATATACAAATCTTGAACTTGGGCCGTAAATATAAATGAGGGATATTTTTAAGCTATTTTGGGTTTTTTTTTTTCTGTCAAATACACAAACATACCGTTTACTTCTTTATGTTGTTATTCTATTGATTTAGATTTTGTTAATGTATGTAAAAACTTTAAATAGAAATTTAGGCCAATTTTTATGCATAATTTATTCATTTTGGATGTGATTTAATAAATTTTTGAAAAAAATTTATAATAGATTCCGTAAATATGGTAATGAATAGTATTTTCTAGACAAAAATTACTTAAAAAAAGGTATTTCTTGATAAAATTTATCGAAAGAGATTAATGTGTTGTGTACTAAACTTCTTCGACAAATTTCGCAAAGGGAGACTGATATGTCCTACTCTCCTTTGACGAAATTCGTCAAGGGAGTTTAGTACACAACGCATTAGTTGGAGGCAATTTCGTTTAAATATTAAATTTTTGACCTCAAATATAATAAAATTTTAAGATAAGCTAAATTTATTTATTTTGTTAAAGGAGTATAATACACAATGCATTAGTTGGAGGCAATTTTGTATAAATATTTAACTTTTAATTTCAAATATAACAAAATTTTTAAATAGACTAAATTTGTTTATAGATTAAAACTTGAGTCATTTTTTTAAAAGAAATCCAAAATCTTACTTATAAGAGTATATAAGATCCCTATAATTATACTTTTCAAGTAATTTTTTAAAAATATATATGTTGATGCAGTAAAAATTCTTTAATGGAATCCGTGCATCAGCAACGATCTTCTCCTTCCATGGATTTTTCTTAATCTGCGATTACAACGATACCTCAGGGGTAAAAGCTGGTGAATTAGCAAAAACCCTCCGATGTTTAAGTTATGATTTTACTTTTTGGAGAAAATTAAAAAGAATATAAACTCCCAAGGTCAAAGTTTCAGTAGTCGTACTTGGTTGCCACTAATGTCTTTTTATAAATGTTTGTATTCCTTAAACATGGTAGAATTCTATGGAATCCAAAAATAAGTATCTTGTTATACAAGGATCACAGATATTCCATTAAGTAAACATCGACTTTCAAATTTTGTGGGATCACTTGCCTTTTTTTTAGAGCGTATTTATAAGATTCTTATTATGTAAGAAGTTTTACTTGACGATAATCATTGTAAGAGAATAATATGAGAAAAATGTGAAAAAGAAGTGAATTATTGACAAACATGTAATTGTTGAGAGGTTTTGATAGTCTTTAGTTGAGACTCCTTTATCTATCTGAGACGATCTCATGTGTCGTATATTTAAAATCTTCATAAACTATTATAGAGACCTTTGTAACTGTAGTTGAGACATTTGTAAATTGTAGCTGAGACCTTTATGCTCAAAACCTTTATACCCAAGATCTTTATACCCAAGACCTTTATATCCAAGACTTTCTAACTTTCCTTAAGAAGTTTTGACTCTTGAGAAAGTCAGGACCTCCCTTACTACTCAGATAACTCTTCTCGAGTGGTTCTAGGCCTTGAAATGCTATTTGTCTTTCCATGCATAGTCGTTTTGAGCCTATAACTTTCTGGACCTTACGTATACTCTAGACTATATAACTAACAATATCTTTTACAAGTAAAAATTTTATAATTAGTTTTTATAATAAAAAATTAAAAGTTATTTAGTTATAAATAAATAGAATAATTTTTTTAAAAATAAAATAAATATATTTTAGATAATTTAATCTTTTAAAGAAGATTGGAAAATTTTACTTTCAAAATTGCAAAATTTGGGCTTCTAAAAATAAAAGTACAATAGCTTTTTAATCCTCCAATTTTTTTTTCAATATAATTAATAATTTTGTTATATAATATAAATATTTTATTTTATAATTATTATGATTAACTGATTTTAAAATAAATATATAATTATTATGGTAAATTGGTAATATAATTCGTGTAAAATATTTTTTCTTATGAATCAGCAATTTCTAATTATGATTTAATTTGAATTTTTTTGAATATTTTTGTAAATAAAATATTTTCTAGATATTAAAAAATACTGATAGTGTATTTTTTTCAATATATATTAAAAGCAAAGTAATGTAGTAATGTAAAAGAAAAAAATAAATATTGTTGTTTTGTAATTAAAAGAAAATTAATTAAATAAATAATTTTATAATAAAAGTAATATATATTTTTATTATAAAATTAGTTTTAATTGAACCAAATCTGATGTATATTGGTGAGTGTTCCAATCTTTACATAATTAATTCAAGTGGAAAATACGTAGAGTATACGTTACATGTAGTTTAAGTTATAAGAATCAGATAAAGAATACGTCAATCTCATTCCAGTTTTAACCGAATTACAGTTATATAACTAACCGCTCGCTCTCTCTTTCCGCCAAGCTCCCCTCGCTTACCGCTTCGTTCGCGTTCGGTCAGACTTTTCTCTGTTTGTTGACTGTAAATTCTTTTTCATTTCGGTTGGTGATTGTTTGTTTTAGTTAGGTCTATAGAGAAGGCTGTTGTCGTACACGGAGTGAGAGCTCGGCCTTCGATTTTCCGTTCTTGGCTGGAGGAGGTTGACTCTGGACTGTTGGTTGAGAAGTCAGGGTTCGTCAACGTATCGAGGATTGGTCCTGTTCGTGGTGGTAAAGTGAGGATGAGTCGTCAACTGCGTCGGTAGTGAATGAATCTGCAGATATTTCTGGTACTGTTTTCGGTTTTATATTAACAAGCAAAGCTTTTAAATTGCTAATTAAGTAATACGATTTTGTTCCTCGTGTTTGGTTTCTTTTACTTTTCTTTTGATTCCTTTAACTGTTTGGATTTTAGTAGTTCTTTTTGTAATTTGAGAGGTTGATGGGACTGATGTTGCGAATGAATGATTGTTGGAGATAACTTTTAAGCACTGTTGAGAATCTAATGAGTCTGAAAAAATCGCTGTCACTATGTATTTTTATGAAGAATTTAATGAGCACTTGGGGCTCTACTTTAAAGAATCACACAGTAAACTCTTTACGGTGTTAAACATAGATTGATCAAAGGCTACTTTTATTTTATGCTGTTGATTTATTGTCTAGAAATAAGAAACGAGAAGTGTTCATATTGTGTTGAAATTCTAGGCACTATGCTTAATTCTTGAACCAACTCCTGTGAAGTGGCTTCTGTTTTACTGTTCATATTGTTTTACTTCCGCACAAAAATACCACTGTCATTCTAATTTCAACCATCTAATAGGTAAAAAGGTCTGCCAGATTTCTAACGTTGAAAAGTCGACAAACATCTTGTGGCACAAAAGTTCAGTGGATAAACTTGACAGGCAACAGTTACTTCAACAAAAGGGCTGCGTCATATGGATTACGGGTCTAAGTGATTCAGGTTTGTGATGATGCGTTTTCTTTATATGAATTGAACACTGGCACCTGCATTTCTGCTCCAGTTTCCCTGGGCCTCTGGCAGGATGCGTGATTGTTCATTGTTGGGTTTTTAACTAAGGATGAATGATTTATCTCTTAGATATTCCGTAAGACGCATTTTTCTGTAGTTATATGAGAGTTAGTACTTTAACTGCATGCTTTCAAGTGGAAGCTGCATATACTAGGGAGGTAATGTTATGCTGAAAGAAACAGAGGCAAAATTGAGAAGAAAATTGTAAGTGTCGTTTATAATAATTATATGATGGTTCTTCGGGGCTAAATAAACAAAACATATATTGCACAAGGAAATGGTCACCTTCTAAACGATCAGAACATAATCCTCAACTAACTTCAGTGTATATGGTGAGAAGTTATTTGACTGATCCTATCAAGTCCACTGGAATGTGGTTATTTTCTTGGAAAATATGAAATTTTATATAACTTTTATGTTAGATTCTTAGAGAAGATAGAAACTGTCATTCATATTTTTAATTGAACTCAAATCGTCGGTTCATGATCAAAGAATTGAATAAAGGTTACATCATTCACTATGTAGATTAATTTCCCTCCTCCATTAAGTAGGTGAAAGATGAGTTCTATGAATGCTAAGAGTAATGAAAAATGAAATTTAAGGAATATGGCTTTAGATGAAACATGAAACGGAAGATTAAAATTTCATCAATGAAGTTATTAATCACTAGTTTGTGTTTTGTATGGACAGTGTATGCTCAGCCTCCTGTAAATATACATTTTATGCAGGTTTTGTGCTTAATTGGAAATATATTTCCTATTGGTTTAAGTCACGTTTAGAATTTACAGGCTTGCTTGCTTAACTGAACCTAGCTATTTACTGGGTTATTTCAGCTTGCCTTCACTTTATATTTATATATATATATATATATATATATCAAGTTGTCTTATTCAAGCTTGTTTTTCTCCTTTCTTGCCTGGCTAAAACTTGAGCTTGTTCATGAAAACAGATGTGAATGTTGAATGGCCGAATCCACTGATAATCCCAATATCAAAATCCTACATTGCTGGAAATTAATGGTCAATGTACTTAGAGATTAGTGAAAGTTGGAATTTAATGTCCATTTGACATCTCCAAAGACATTCCTTGTTACTCTCTAACAATCTTCATCTTTCCACCCCTCAACCCATTGTGAACTTCCTTTTATCTGAGAACCTTTCTGTTAACTATGAATTTCATATCATTTCTCTTCTCTCTCTCTCTTATATTTTGGATTCTGATTGCAGGAAAAAGCACTTTGGCTTGTGCTTTAAGTCTAGCCTTGCACTCAAGAGGAAAGCTGACCTACATTCTCGATGGGGACAACTGCCGGCATGGACTGAACCGTGATCTAAGTTTTAAAGTAGAAGATCGTGTGGAAAACATACGCAGGATTGGTAATGTCTTTGTTCGCTTCATACATTTTTTTCTGAAATAATTTCTTTTTATTCTTTTCTTACTATCCACTATTTTGTATTTTCAGGAGAGGTAGCAAAGCTCTTTGCAGATGCCGGTGTTATTTGCATTGCTAGTTTGATCTCTCCGTACAGAAAAGACAGAGATGTCAGCCGTTCACTACTGCCTGAAGGAGATTTCATTGAGGTATGCTAAATGCAATGGTTTAGTTAATGCTTTGGGTTTGAATGAAGAAAATGGTTAAAAATTTTGAATTACTGTTACTGGTTAAAAATTTACAAAACTTACCTTTGACAGGTGTTCATGGATGTTCCACTCCATGTGTGTGAGGCAAGGGACCCCAAGGGCCTTTACAAGCTTGCACGAGCAGGGACGATCAAGGGTACTTTCTAATTTATATATGAAGTGTGCTTCTCTGAATTTTGGCTGCTTTTATCTTTTCAGCGGCATTGGTTCTCAATTTGGCAAACGTTCTTGCAGGTTTTACCGGGATTGATAATCCTTATGAACCACCACTGAACTGTGAGGTGGGTATGCATATTTGGTGTAGATTTGAATCTCCACGAACATGAACTCGTATCTAATGGTTGTTTTATGGAGTAAAAATATGACAAAGACACCGGCGCTTGTCAATAGTAATATTTAAGGAAAATGCATTCATCTCTACCCTCGGTAACCAACATTTGTTTGAGAAAATGGCTATTATCTGGTTAGGAATAGCCTCATCCTTTTGGAAGTCTCTGATCGTGGCTAATAATTCTGAAGCATTTTTAGACTGAAGGCACCTAGCATTATTACAGTTATTTGCTTCCAGTTCAATTGCTCATGCTTTTCTTTTCTCTCCAGTGGATTTAATTTATGAATTCATGTAGTTGAAGTTAAGCATTATCTTTTGCAGATAGTACTAAAACAGAAGGGAAACAACTGTTCTTCCCCAGATGGTTTGGCTGAAACTGTGGTATCTTACTTGGACGAGAAATGGTACCTGCAGGGCTAATTTGCAAGAAAAGGTCTCAGCTCCTGGTTGCCATTACCTGAAACATTATCCAGCTGCACGCCAGTGACAAAAGAAATTTGATTATTTGCTCCAGTAAGGAAACGTCTCGTTTCCTGCATCTGTCGTTCAATCGTGTCTTACTCGCACATTAATTAATCGATTGATTAATTGATATCAGTGCCAAGTTATATATTAATTTTTTTCAAGAAAATAGCTGAGGGAGGGTGGTCGGGTGGGGATATGCGCGCGGATATATCCAAATGGATTGTGAATCCTCCCTGCGCGGGTTCAATTCCCGTCATTCGCCCATTCCTTGAAACCCAGTCTTGTTTTACATCTTTAATTCAGCTGTCAAATTAATAAGGGTTGTTTCAGAATAAGGCATATTCACGGGTTGAGGGATTGATGTAAACCAGCGTCACTCATCAATATGACCTTTACTTTAGAATAAGGTGAATGTGTTTGTACACGAACTCAACCCCTTGTATATGTATTTATTTGTATCACCATATTAGTTCATATGCATTAATTCCCATTGGATTCACCAGAAAGGAGCCAAATTCTTCTATTTATCTTTTTCTTTGTTTATGCAATAGTTACGAGCTTTCGAGTTAATTGCGTCCACCAGTTGGTTCAGGCAAAAATATTTAGTAATGGTTCTAGTAATGTAATCTTTGGAGGGGGTGCCAAAATGAAACATTAAAACAAATAAACCAAAAGATTGCATTACTAGAGCAACAATATAATTACAGAATTAAGAATCGAAAAGTTATATTACAAAAATTCAAGGATTGAATGCTCATAAAACTCTTAACACACTTACACATGACTCGACTCTAACTTCGAATGCTCTTCCAGATATAGGAAGTTTTCTTATGAAGGCACTTAAGGGATATTCTAGAATGGTGACTCACCATTCTAATACATTCATACTTATTCTTATCTTAATTTACACCTCGCACATATATTATTGTAATGCTTTGTGTCAGATTACACTTAGTGACTCACTTATAATACTTATCATTATTTTTATCGCATACACAATAATACAACATACTTTACTTTATGTCATATCATTCACCATTATTTTCGTTGGGTCCACTATGTATTCCACTTTAATCTCTATCTTCATCAGTGTCATTCTAACGGTTGACTTTTATCTCATCCCACTGTTATTCTAGATCTTGATCTTTCAGATTGATCTATTGCAATGGTTCTACATCTGGCATTGGTCATTTTGGCCATTCTATTCGCATCATAGGTTTCTGTGGGTTAGGCCATTCGTCTTCAATCCATGGTGGCGATGCTGGTGGGGTAATCTCATCTTCATGTTCTTACTTTTGCAACTATTCATGATAGAGACTTCTTATTTCCATTTCATACTCATCATCACCATGTAATTGTCTGAATTTGATTTACTCTGTCCAAATCTAACTTGCTCTTTGTAATAAAGATCTGGAGTAACTTTCACACATGGAGATAGTGGACTATGAGTATCATAGCTTGCTGGCTGTTCATAAACTTTTGATAAAGCAAATCTTGCTTTAAGACATCTTCCTCACATTGAGTTCACATCATCTTGAGTGTGCTCATGAATTACTGGCTTGATTAAAGGTATTCTTCTTTTTCAATCATCATCTTTTCCCTAGATGTCTTTCAGCTTTGTAAGATTTTGTATGTGGTCTGCAACATAATTAATGATTCTAAAAAATTGTTGTATCTGCTTTCTACTTAACAACTTATCAAGAAATTGAGATATCTTCTCAGCAATGTGTAGCTGAGGAATAATATGACTATCTTTAATGTGCAATCCTAAAAAATTAATTTTTTCAAGTCCAATCTTCATCTTTGTCTTGAATAATGCCAAACCATGCTTATACGTCAGTTCTTTGAACCGTTGAAGATGCTTAGCATGATTTTCTGTATTGGTGTCAAAGATCATCAATGTATACTAAACAAAATTCTGAAATGGGCTTGTAAACTTTATCCATTCTATACTGAAACTCAAATGGAACATTCTTTAATTCGAATGGCATGACATTTCATTCATAGTGTTCATATGGAATAATGAAAGCTGTTTTATGTTTGTCCTTATCTCATATGCCAATCTATAAAAATCCTGACTTCATGTCAAACTTAAAGTAGATTTTTGCAGATGCTATCTTTTTTAGTAGATAAATTCTTCTACGTATTGGATATTTAATGTCTTGTAAGCAATCATTAAGTTTTCTGTAATCAATGACAAGTCTTTTCTTTCCATGGATCTATTCTGAATGCTTATTGACATAGAATGTTGGGCTGGCCCACTGAGACTTTGAGGGTCTAATAAATTTAAGATCCAAGAGTGTCTAAATCTCCTTTCTACACAGCTCCTCATCATGTGGCAGTCTCGGGTGTGATGCTGTCTGATGCGACATGATCTATTAATCCTTGTATGAAAGAGAAACAAAATATTTTTCTCTTGACCAATATCTGTTGGGTATATTAGCACAACATTTAAATAGTTCCCTGTATTGGGCTTCAAACTTTTAGACTGGTAAAGTTTGGAATGAGATTTTACCTTTATCACCCCCTCCAAAAATAAATTTTTGTTCCATCCATGGAATCATAAAAAGATGATCATTTTGCTTTATTGGGTTAACAATGGTATATGCAAAACCATCATGATGAAAAGTATAAGGGGCAAGGAGGGAAAGAAAATCTGTTCCTAGTAACAAATCTTCACATATTTAGTCAAAAGCAAAGAAACTATGCATTTTTCTAAAAGGTAAGACATCAAATGACTTGCTGTACTTTTGACTGTAAAACTTATCTCCACTAGCTATAGAGAAACTGACGGCAATAAGGATATGGAGGGATTTAGGTAGGCATTTGTCATGGATAATAGAAGAAATTGCTTCTGTGTCAATTAAAGCTGTAAGAGTGATTTGTTGGTTATTCGATGGTTTAAGAGTAATTTTGACATATGGTTTGAATACCAGTCTTGTATTTATTGTGAGATCAATTAGAACTTTCTCAAGAACATTCATGATAGGTTTATCCTCAGATTCCTTAGGAACATCTGACTGATAATCAAGCGTCAACATAGCATTAGTAGGATTATCGGATCAAGAATACCAATCATCATTAAATTCTGGTTAATCAACCATTTAAAGGGGCTTTGTTGGAATCTTCTTTCGGGACTTACATTGCTTGGCAAAAAGACATTTCTTTCCACAGATAAAATATCTTCTTGATTGGTTTGACACTTTTCTCCTTTTCACAAACTTGTATTTTGAACCTTTAAAAGGCTTCCAAGATTGTCTGTTGTATTTCTGAGATTTGGATTTAGATTTTTTGCAAGAGCAAAATTATTGATTGTCATAACATCTAAATTTCTGAGGCTGGATATTGCAGTACTTCTGCAAAGAAGTTATTTCAATTTACTTCACATGCTTTTTTAGATCTTGATTCTTGCAATGATTCTGAATAAGCTCAGTAGATAGTTGATATAGACTTGCCAAGCTAACTTGTGATAAATCTATAACACCATTTACTTTGAGTTTTGTCTTAAGCATCTCAGTAGCTGGTCCGGGCATGTTAAGAACAAACATCTGTTTTATCATATCAGTTGATTTGTTGAATTTGAAATAAAGAGTTTTTGCTCTAGATAATAAATTTCAATCTGCCTTACATCATAATATTTGTTTTGGAGAAATTGCTTTTCAGCAAGTTCACTTTCACTATTTTGTGTGTCAAAGAAGTTTGCAACCATAAACCTTACTAGTTCATTGGAAGGTTGACATGGTTTAAGATGTAATCCTTTTCTTGCTCAGTAAATATGTCTCATCTTGATTTACGTAAGGATCCAAGAAATCCAAAATTAGCCTCCTCATGACTCATTGTCTGGTCAAGTGTGAAGCTCGCTGTAATTCTCTTTTTGCCTAAGCTATCATTTTTTTGAAATATGCTGGTCTTTCTTCTGGTTTAAGATTATCAATATTCCAAAAAGTTTTTGTTATAGGATCATTTGGTACTTGAACTTGGACATTCCATTCTTCCTGCTCACGAGTTTCTTCTTGTTCCTGCCTCTAGTCCTGTCTCTATTCTGCAGGTTGATTTGTTGTGGTTGATGAAGAGGCAGCTGCAGTTTATCCATAAGTTTCTCCAACTGTTGGTCTGATATGAGGAAATCTCTGTCCAAATCTCCTAGTCGTGTCTACATATGTTGGAGTAGCCAGAAGTGAGGCCAGTTCTCCATCAGTATTGTTGCTGGAGAATTAATTAAGGATTTGGAAGTTTTACTAGATCTTAATAAAGTGTTAGAATCATCGTTTCCCCATCCTGTAGCCTTTACCGGCTAAGGCTCCTGAGGTGGCATTGCATAGCTTCTCCAAAATCTTTTTGTATTGTTTCTTGAAGGATTTTCTTTCCAAACATCTGTAGACTTTCTAGGCTTATCATTCTTCCAAGAAAGTGCTGGTTTCTTTTGTTTTTTTATAATAACCCTGTATGTCTCTCAATTATTGTAGTATATAGGCGTCATCATCCATTACCGTACTTCTGATCATCATGATTGGTCTGGAAACATTCTAAGTATCAGAAAGTTATTTTGTTGTAAGCATATATCCTTTTTTGAATTTCTAGGTTTAGGCCTTCAGTTCAGTTAACTCTTGCTTAATTTGTTCATACTGGGACATGATAAGCTCTAACGCCTTATTCTGTTAGATAGCATTGGTGTTGCTCCAGTTTATTGCTTGCTCAATTGAATTGAACTTTGTTGGATTTATCTTGTGGATGACAAACTTGCCAACAGTATATTCTTCTGTGGTATCTCTGATGAATTCAGGTTCAGGAAACTTAATCATATTGATAATTCCTATGTACCTTACTGATTTAGACCTTCTAGGCATATGTGAGCAATCTACAGGTTTTCTTTCTTCAAGCTAACATCTCTTACAAGATAGAAAGGGGTGGATTCTCTTGGAAAAGAGATTGAAGTTCTTCCACTTGCCAATCTTTCAATTCGTGGATTTTCATGAACCACAAGTGATTTGTTGCTCTATTCATAATCATTTATTCATTTTGAGGGAAAGATAAATTCATCTTTTTTGAAGGTTTGAGGCTGAATCACATAACCTTCTCCAACCAGTTTAGTAACTAGAATGCTTGTGTGACTCATAAAGAAAAGATGGGTTTGGACTTTGTAAGTCATGGTATGGTGGATTGCCAAAGCTGACTCATTTGGGTTTATATCCAATCCATACAACTAGATCATGATTTTTATGGTATTTGGTAGGTTGGGCTTTTTAAGATCTAGGATAAAGTTTGGTTCCACTTGAATAACCACATTACCATTGTTAAGACCAACTTCTACAGCAAAGATCAAGGCTTTTTGAAATGAATGTCATCTTGTATCCAGAAGAGCTAGGAAATAAGTGACATTTTTGTCTCTAAGTAACAGGGGTTGAATTCTTATTCTGATTGCACTCAGATGAATTCCCTTGTAACCTTCATTCCTATATCTTTTGATTTCACTCTCAGAAACTATAGGAAGATAGGTTTCTTTAGAACAAGAAGAGGTAGATTGTACAAAAACTTCAGAAGACTTATATACAGACTTTAACTTTGGTTGTCGGAAAGGAACAATAGATTTGACAAACGCTAGAAACATATTTATATCGTAAAACTTATACGGATTCAGAGGTTTAAATAAAAGGGTTGAATCTATTTAGGATCTTTCTCAATCTAGGCTTCCAGGTGGAAGTTTGTGGTAGAGAAAGAGCTAGATGGTATGTTATCTAAGCTAGAAGTTTGTGTTTTAGGTTTTGAGATCTCTAGGCTATCTATTATTCTAGACTGCCTTAACTAGGTCTTAATTTCTAGGAGAAAATATAAACTAGATAAAATTTTCTTTTGGTGATACAGCCCTAAACATGCTCTCTTGGCTTCAAATGGGTACCACACCTACTAAGATCAAATTTATCTCTGATTTATATATTTCTTGATTTAAGGATCTCTATAACTGACAGACTTTCTTTTGCTTAGAAATACTTGCAATATTTCTAATGTGGAAGATCCGTCTCAGCGGCAACCACAGAGCATACTCTATCACAGTGACTGAGAAAGACTTTAAGAAGAAACACTCCTTTTAAGAGTACTGGCTCTGATACCAAAATGAAACATTAAAATAAACAAGCTAAAAGATTACATTACTAGAACAACAATATGATTATAGAATTAAGAACCAAAATGTTATATTACAAAAACTTAAGGACTAAATGTTCACAAGACTTTTAGTACACTTACATACGACTCGACTCCAACTTCGAATGCCCTTCCTCATACAAGAGGTTTCCTTATAAAGGTACTCAAGGAATACTCTAAAATGGTGACTCACCGTTTCAATACATTCACACTTATCTTATTTTACACCTCACACATACATTATTGTAATATTTTATATCACATCACACTTGGTACCTCACTTACAATACTTATCATTATCTTTATAGCACACACAATAATACAACATATTTTACTTTATGTCACATCATTCGCCACTATTAATAGTAAAAATAATAAAAACTACCTATAAGTGGTCTAAAACTTCTCCAACTATCATATAATTTTTTTTTTATATATATTTTTGCTAGTTGTTAGCAATTGCCATTAACAGTGATAACTTCCAAAAATTACAATAAATTTTTAAAAAATTATTTTTGATGAAAAAACTTATACATTAAAAATTATACTTTAAAAAGCTCGTAAACTAGTTTTTCTCTAAAATCTTCATTAAGTGAGAATTAAGAGAGTTTGAAAGGTTTCCTACTAATATCAAAATAGTAAAAACGTCAATAATAATAAGTAAGATCTTCAAGTTTTTGCATTTAATTTTTAATAATTTAAAGTATTATTTTTGTTTCCATTCTAATATTTACATCATTCATTACAACTATGGTTATGACTGTTAATTCATAATTATTGAATAAATCACCAATTATCATATAACTATTTGACTTTTCACAGTTAGCCGTGTGAATTTTGTAGCTATAATATAAATAAAGAAATGCAGTAATGAGAACGTGGACGTTTCTTCAATGAAGGATAAAGTTAGAATTACATTGTCCATAAATATGCATAGTGTAAAGGTTCCCCTTATTTGCTCGTCTAAGGCCAATTAATGAGCTTATGACCGCAAATCGGAGAGGCATAAATGAGGCTTTGTTGTGTACTCTTCCTTCCTTAAATTATAATAAAATGAGTGCTGTGTTAATTGTCCAATCTTGCTTGTCCTATGTGTTGTGATTCTTAGTTGTTCAATGCTTGTTTGCTCATTGCTTGCTTGTATGTTGCTTGTTTGCTTGTCGCGTATGCCTTTAAATATGATGTTAGACGATCTTTGCTTGTTTTCAATTATTGTTCATTACTTGCTTACTTTTGTAGATAATTAACTTACTTGTGCTTGCTGCGTGCAGAAACTTGTTTAGGCTGACTTACTAGTTCAACGTGATAGTGAGTGCCGCACGGATCCGAATTTCATCTAAGAGAAAAGTCGGTTCATGACAATTGGTAGCAGAGCACAAGGCTGAAGTAAAGATGTCTACAAAAGCTAGCTTTTTGAAAGCAAACCGATTGAATGCTCTCAAAAGAAAATGGATAGAATTAGAAGAACGTCAACAAGCATTGGATACACTCGAAGGAAAATGGACAGAGTTCGAGAATCGTCAACGAGCCTTGGAGGCGGCATAGAAGAGAGTGGGCTCATCCGACACTGAGGACTTGAGACGAACCATAAGATTGTTTGAGTCCTTGGGTGCTCAGGTAGGCGTACTTGAATCGAAAGCCGCTAGCTCAAGTATCGAAGCTTCCAATGGTCAACGTCTCAAAGAGTTGGAAACACAACTTGTAGATGTGCAAGCGACTTTATCCAACTTTATGAAGTAGTGCCGCGGTGAGGTGGATAAGCTGCTGGAATGACTGGAAGAAACAAGGGCAAACCTTGCTACCTGTGCACATGTAACTCAGCCAGGAGTCACCCCAAGCCAAGAATATCATTGAATAAGAGTACCGGAACCAAAGCACTATGGAGGAACCCAAGATGCCAAAGAGCTCGAAAACTTTTTGTTTGATGTTGAGCAATACTTCGGGCTATAAAGGCAGATTCTGAATAACTAAAGGTGACCACAGCGCCTATATATTTGTCTGAGGATGCCAAGTTGTGGTAAAGGACAAAGTATCAGGAAATTCAAGATGAACGCTGCACAATTGACAACTGGGAAGACTTGAAACGAGAATTGAAAAACTAATTTCTCTCCAAAAATGTGACGTACCTTGCTCGGAAGCAACTACATGGGTTGACCCAAACTGGGACAGTTCGCGAGTATATGAATAAGTTTGCAAGTTTAATGTTAGATATTCGGTTTATGGATGAAAAAGATCGATTGTCCTACTTTATGGAAGGCCTTCAGCCTTAGGCCTGAACTGAGCTTCAGTGACAAAGGGTGCAAGATCTCCCATTGGCACAAGTTGCCGCTGAACGATTGTCGGATTACTCTCGTGATAACGCCTAAGCAAAAAGGTCGTTACCCATGTTAGGAAGAAATGATAATTGGAGTAAAAAGCCCAGAAATTGGGGACCCAACAAAGGTGGGGGAGCGACTAAAAGGCCAGAGTCAAACTTTTCGAAAAAGCCAGCATTTTTTAAATGTGGGGAAGCAAAAAGACAGTCGTTTGGATGTTAGCCATGCAAATGCCCGCACAGATCATCAGAGTGTCCTAAAAAGACTAAATTGAGTGCCATGAAAGCTGTGGAACAACCATAAGTGGAAATTCAGAGCGATTAGGAAGTAGAAGAAACTAGTCACATTGTGGCTTTGAGATTGTTGAATGCCCTCAAGAAGCAATCTGTGGGCAAAAAGGCTATAGAAAAAGGCCTTTTATACGTTGACACCCTAATCAATGGGATTATGGCGATAAGGGTTATGGTGGACACGGGGGTCACTTATAACTTCATTTTCACTTCAGAAGATGAGCGCCTTGGGTTGAAGCTCGAGGCGGATGCTGATCGCATGAAGGCGGTCAACTCGAAATCTTTACCCACGAGTGGGTTGGCAAAATAAGTGCAAATGAAGATCGGCACTTAGGAAGGTTAGGCGAACCTTGTGTCCATGCCAATGGATGACTTTGATGTTGTCTTGGGAACAGACTTCTTGTTAGAGAATGGCACAATCCTTATTCCATCTGCAGGTGGTTTGTTGATCATGGGAGAAGGCCTGCGATAGTGTCGGCCAAGGTCAAACAGCCAACTGAGGCGAATCTCTTATCCGCCCTTTAATTTAAAAAGGGGATTAATAGAGGAGAACCCTCTTTCATCGCCATTCCGACTTCAGTAGAGGAGGAGGAAAGAGAGCCGACCCTATCGGAGATCGCGGATGTATTGAGAAAATTTGCAGAAGTGATGCTGAAGCAATTGCCCAAGACCTTGCCACCAAAGAGAGCAATCGACCATCAGATCGAGTTGGTGCCTAGGGTAAAACCATCTTCATGTGACCCTTACAGAATAGTCCCACTAGAACTAGCTGAACTTCGTAAATAATTGGATGAATTGTTGGAGGCCGGCTTTATCAGACATTGGAAAGCACCATTTGAAGCCCTGGTATTGTTTCAGAAGAAGCAAGATGGAAGTGTACGGTTATGTATCGACTATAGAGCTCTTAACAAGTTGATAGTCCGCAACACTTATCCCATTCTGCTGATAGCAGATTTCTTTGATCAGCTAAGTGCGATAAAGTTCTTTACAAAGCTAGACTTACGGTCGAGCTACCATCAGATGAGAATTGCCAAGGGGATAAACAGAAGACTACGTGCGTCACTCGATATAGATCGTATGAGTTTTTAGTGATGCCATTCGGGTTGACAAATGCTCTTGCAAGCTTTTGTACATTGATGAATGATGTATTCCACGAATATTTAAACAAGTTTGTGGTGGTCTACCTTGATGATATCATGATCTATAGCAAAACTTTGGAAGAGCATAAGGAGCACTTGATTAAGGTATTTTAGAAGTTGAAGGACAACGAACTCTTCGTGAAGAAAGAGAAATGTTCATTTGCACAGAAACGCATCAAGTTCCTTAGTCATGTGATAGAGCAAGGTTGCATACAAATGGATTTGAACAAGGTGAGGGCTATTCAAGAGTGGAGGACGTTGACAAGCGTAAAATAGTTACGATCCTTCCTTGAATTGGCTAACTACTATCGGTAGTTTGTAGAGGGATATTCAAAGAAGGTTGCACCGTTAACAGAGCTGTTGAAGAAGGGCGCAACGTGGGAGTGGTCTGAGAAGTGTAGAAGAGCCTTTGACAACTTGAAGGAAGCATTGATAAAAGATTCGGTCCTTAACCTTCCAAATGTAACCAAGCCATTTGAGGTGCAGACCGATGCATTTGATTTTATTTTGGGGAAAGTTTTATTGCAATAAGGCCATTCAGTAGCTTATGAGAGCCGAAAGTTATCAAATCCGGAGTGAAGGTACACAGCTTAAAAAAAGAAACTTTTAACTGTGTTACACTGTTTGCGGATATGGAAGCATTACTTATTGGAGTCTAAGTTCGTGGTGAAGACAGATAATATTGTTGTGAGCCACTTCTTTACACAATCGAAATTGACCCCAAAGCAAGCTAGATGACAAAAGTTTTTGGCGGAATTTGACTTCTACTTCGAGCACTGTAATACCCTAAAATTTAAATTGATGGCATTTTAGTTATTTTACACACTAGGAGTAATTTGGTCATTTTATAAATTATATCGGGGTAATGAAAATTGAGTAAATAACTTTGTATTAATGTTTACTTAGCAATTGTGAGTGATTTAATAACAATTTACTAAATTTAGAAAAATTCCTTAAAACTCTATTTGTGCATTCGACCTTAAAACAAAAATTGGCGTTGATTGAAAAATCTGATTGATAAACAGTTTGGTTCTACTGAAAGAGGATTCAATAAGGATTGATATGAATTAAATTGGAGTCAAATTTAAGGTCAAATGAGAGAGAATTGAAGTCTGGAACATAGAAAATTGCAAATAACATATTTACCCTTATTATTGAATTTCTCTTTTTTTTTCAAGGGCAAAATGGTCATTTTATAAAATTTAACTTCAATAAAAAGGCTGGCTGAGAAACCCAGGTCATCTTCTTCTTTCTTTCCCGTAGCTTTGTTTGGTTTTTTTTTTTTAATTTTTTTAATTTCCTTCAAATTACTCCATTTTCAACCGATTAAACTTCCGTTTCTTGCTACAAATTACACGTACACGACACGGGCTACATCTAGAAGCTTCGTTTGAGCGATTCGGTTAACGATTGAGCCAGAAAAAGAATAGTACTACTATTTACAAATTTAAAAATTTTAAAATTACTTGCAATCCGGACGTCTTAGGGTTAAATTGACCCCTCGGTATGGTTCCTAGCTTTGTTATTGTCGTATATATGCATTTTTCGATAATTTATTATTCATAACGACGGTACTATTCACGCCAAAAATTAATATTCATGCCGAAAAATACTATTCATACCAAAAAATACTGTTCACGCCGAAAAATACTGTTCATACCAAATAATTTTTGTAAATTATACTTTTTTTAGGCTAGAATTAGACCGATTAATTGTTAAATTAAGTGAAATTAAATTTTGTCGGAAAATATAAATAGTGACTGTATCTTTGCGCTGAATTTAAGTTTTGAAATAATGTGTTATTATGCAGAATTAGTTAGTAAGAGTGAATTAAGTATAATCGATAACTTATGTATTAATCTTTAGATTCAGATTGTAGAATAAAAGAGCATTCAGAAAGGGGGAAAAAAACTTGTTGTATATCAATATCGTAGTTAAATTGTAAGTATGTGTACTTAAATTATTATATTAATAATT
>JAXCLQ010000014.1:7381315-7404636 GCA_035584115.1 Cedrela odorata
TCAACGTACTCTCTCTAACAAATTGTATAACTTTATATATGTAGTTTAATAATTAAGAGTTTGTATTTAAATATGAAGTGGAGTTTAATTCATTTGGTTTGAAAAATAATTTTTTATTTTTAAATCAAACTAATTCTTTCATTCTATTTCGGTTCTGTAATATTTAGAATCGGAACTTATTTTAAAATAATCGGTTTAATATCCTTATTTACAGAGAAAATTAAGCAAAATAAATAAAAGTAAGAACATATTTAAGGACAGCAGGCCCGCTATTTTTGGGCCTATAAGATGCACAGGCTATTTCTTAGGTTCCAATGGGCCTTTATGGGTTGGGCCGTGCTACAACAATGAAGAATTTCGATTTCGTCTCTTTGCTTGCAGGTTGCGGCTAGCCTCAGCCGTCGTCGGCCAGTTCACTGCCTGAACGGTCAAGCGACAAGCGTCCTCCAAATATTAGCAACAAAACTCAAAATAATAATAAAGAAATCGATCAACTTTCTCTGTCTAGCGAAGGCGTGAGGCGAAACCCTAATTCGATAAAAGTAAATAGGATAAGCGATTTCGAAGCTCGGATAGAGATGGGGAAGAAACAGCAGAGCAAAGGCCGAATGTTCATAACCAAAAACGAGTGGGCCACCGATTGGAGTGGCGCCAAATCTAAGGAAATTCGTACCGCCTTCAAACGTCTCCCCTTCTACTGCTGCGCGTACGCTTTACTAACTTGTATCCTCTCTGCCTTAATTCCAATCATTCTATTGAAATTCATGCTTTGTTAATGATTCTTCTTGATTCATTCGTGCATTTACGCCATTCGAGACTCCGGTGTGCATCGCTGATGGCAGCGTATTTGAAATAATGTGAATATCTTTTGAGAATGTTTGAGAATACATGTATGATTTTTCAGTTTGAATATGGTATTTTGGTATGGTTGCAAGCGCATTACTCTTATATTAGAAAGTACGGGAAACATCCGGTTATGGGGACTACGCTGAAGCTTGATCATTTAATACCTCTTACTTTCCGCAAGAATGCTGAAGGTTTGGATTTTAATTTTTTTTTTAAGTTGATTTAATAGTTTATAATTGTTAGTTAAAAGCTTTAATTACAATTGTGAATGCAAGATGATTATATGTGTGTCCAAGATATGATTATGAATTGGAATAAAATGTTTGATGAACTTGAGTTTGTAGGTTCCAGTGAAGGATGTTGATACACAAGCCTTAATTTTGACATAAGCTGGATTTTTCGAGGAATATATTACCTTACTAGATGTTTTTTAAGAGTGAAAACTTGAAAGGTGGCTAAACTTAGATAACTTTGTTTTTTGTGCGTAATTTAGGTGGCAGTTAAGGATTTCTTCATGTCTTTACTTTATCAAATGTGTTTTGAAAAATTATGGAGTAACTTATTCTAAATTAATGCTCGTACAAAATGTTGTTTAGATGGACATTGGCTACTGAGTCATAGGTTGACAGTTGTTGCTAACTGCAACACATTTGAACGACTAGAGCATACTGTTATATTTGGTTTTGTGGCCAGGGAATCTTTTGGTGAAAATTTTCACTTTCTCCACAGGAGAGTATCATTGCCCCGTGCTAAACAAAAGATTTTACTGATTTTACTCACATTGTTGCTGTGAAGACTACAGAAAATGTGTTCTGTTATGAAGTTTGTTTTTTGGCTCAGCATCAGTTAGAGTGGTTGTTCCTGTCAGTTTCTGTATATAGTATGTAAATAAATCCTTCATTTGTCTAGGCAATTAAAGAATTAAACATCAAGACTAAGAACTGGAAAGAGCTCCTTACTGATGAACCATTCACAAAGGAAGATATTATAACAATTCAGGTAATTAGTAGCTGAGAACTTATCCTGTTTAGCTACATTGATCATATGGCAGTGGTTTTCTCTAGTATGAAATTTACAGTTGATGAAGATTTTATATTTTTGAATGGCATGCTTTGCAGAATCCTAATGCACTTGATGGCAAGATTACACTTGAGTTTGATCATCTTAAAAAGGGTCTGAAAGTTGATGGTGAAGGTGAGATTTAACATTTGCCACTCTTAAAAGGTCAGTTGTAGATTGCCCTGTCCTTTTCATGATTGTGACATCTTCAGTTTTGATTTTCCAGAACTAAAGAGAATGAGTTCAGATCCAACTTATAACATAAACATTGCTGGGATATCAAGCAGATGCTAGAAGAGCTTGGAACTGAGAAAGGAAAACACACTGCACTGCTTGGGAGAGGAGGCAGCAAGGCTCAAAATGAAAGAGCTGCAGCCCTTGCTGCCATTTTAGTTGCAAAATCGTGTATTAAAGAGGATTCCAAATCAGATTCAAATGGAGAGGCTAAAGCCACTCAGGCTTTTAGTATTGTAGATGCTGCATCAGCTTCAGTTCATGGAAGGAGTGCTGCCGCAGCCAAAGCTACATCCGCAGATAAAACAGTGGCTCGGAAAGCCATGCACATGGCTGGTGAGAGGGCACCTGTGAATGCAAAACTTGTTAGTAGTTCTTTACAGAATTTGAGTTTTTCTTAGACACAACACTCTATGTTAATTGCCCAAATCAATCATAAGACTGAAGTCAGTATTCTGCTTCTCTGTTCCGGAGGCTTACTTTAAAGAAGTACAATGTTTTAGGAAATCACATTAAATGAATTTACACGTACTAGTTGTATTTTAGTCCTGTTATCCCAAGTTATATACAATTTTCTCTAAGTGGTTACTTAGATTTTATTAATGATTACATTGGACATATGTAAAATTTATATTTACACACTGACTTCTGGTTTGACAAAATGTGGAATAGCTAAAAAAATGAAATGCAAATTATAGTTTGGTATAGGGGGTGTCATCTAGAGTCGTTAACATTGATCCTCATTGCTATATGTTAGCTGACCTTCCTAGTCAATAGGGTATTTTAGAGTTTACTTGGCCAGAAATGGTGTTGCTTTAGAAATTTTTTTAGCATTTTTGGCAATAACGATGAGATTTCGAAGCATTTTAAAACATTTTCATCATATATCCTGACATTTTAGAGTGGTTTTGACGAAAATGTTAACGTTCTAGAATATTTTAGAGTGTTTTTGTCGAAACCGTTGAGTTTAATTGTATTTTTTAGCAATGTTCGCAATAACAATGACATTTTGAAACATTTTAAAGAGTTTTTCTCGTAGATGATGACATTTTACTGCAATATTTGTACGATTTTGGCAAAAACAACTAACCTTTTGAATATTTTAGAGTGTTTTTTTCGAAACCGTTGGCGGTTAATGGTTAGTACTTTTCAGCGATTTTGTCAATAACTATGACATTTTGAAGCATTTTTAAGTGTTTTTGTCATAGATAATGACATTTTACAACATTCTTATATGATTTTGGCTGTTGTGTACTTGTTTGATGTTATTGCTTGGACATACCTAAGTTTAACTGTTGAATTATGGACCTATAATGTCAATATTATGGGAATATTGTATCATTGAATCGAATGGCGATCATAAATTAGGAACATTGTATTATGCAATCGAATGGTGATCATAAATTTACTGTTTATCTTCTCAGTAAATGTTTTTGTTTTATTGGTCATAATTATTGATGGAATATTACTAAAGCTATACAAAAATAGGTGAAAATATCAGAAACCTTGATAAGTAATAATGTGATTTAACATAAATTTTCCTTTCAGGTTAAAAGTTGTTTTACCACTGGTGCTGCTTCCCGATCCTTACTTCTACCTCATATGATCTTTCACCAAAAATGAATTTGAGTACATCAAAGTTGAGAAAAATCCCAAGAAGAAAAGGTTATGTTCAGTTGCATACAACACGTGGTGATTTAAATATTGAGCTGCATTGTGATATAACTCCAAGAACATGCGAGAATTTCATCACACTCTGTGAACGTGGCTATTACAATGAAGTAGCTTTTCATAGAAACGTAAGTTATAGTGACAACTACTGAATTCAAATCATTGAAAATAACTTTTTAGTTGATTCATTAGCATCACTGATATTGATAAGGTATTATTATCCACCTCCATAGAAATTTTACGATTCAAGGTGGTGATCCTACTGGTACTGGAAGAGGAGGTGAATCTATATGGGGAAAGCTTTCAAAGATGAACTGAACTCCAAGTTGCTTAACTCTGGAAGGGGTGTTGTTAGCATGACAAACAATGGACCACACACGAATGGTTCCCAGTTTTTCATCCTGTACAAGTCTGCCAATCGTTTAAACTTGAAACATATGGTTTTTGGTGGAGTTGTTGGTGGCATGACTACACTGGCAGCAATTGAGAAGGTTTCTGTTGATGACAATGACCGACCTCTGGTGAGTTTCCATATTCAGCATTGTTCTTTCCAAAACTATGAACATTATATCTGTTGTATTGTTAATTTTTCAAATTTGCCAATTAAATGGTAGTCTGCAAGACTGATTCTTGCTGTATTGTGTATTTCATTGATGTTATCTTCATAAGAAGCAAGACCTGTGTTCATTTAGTCCTCTTACATGCCTTTTCTATATTGACTATATTATTTGGTGACATATGGAATTGGATGGTTCAGCTCCAAAAAGAGTTTCAGTAGAAAAGAAGTTGTATGTGTACAATCTATGAAGTTCATGATTTTTTCGAAGTGTTACTGAAGTATGTTCTATTTTACAAATATCCATTTGTTTGAATCGTTGTGCTTGCTGGAACATATACACATTTCAGCTTGTTGACATTTACTAGAAACTTAAATCAAACTACCGCACGCCCGTACGTCGCTTATTTGTTCTTTTTCTCATTTGTACAGGAGGAGACGAAGATAACAAGTGTAACTTGTCAATCCATACTCAGAACCTGATGAAGAAGAGGAA
The DNA here is from genome assembly GCA_035584115.1 of Cedrela odorata. Lineage (NCBI taxonomy): Eukaryota > Viridiplantae > Streptophyta > Magnoliopsida > Sapindales > Meliaceae > Cedrela > Cedrela odorata. The sequence goes on from JAXCLQ010000014.1 coordinate 7,386,178, forward strand.
GAGAATTCCGAAGAAGAGAAAAATGTTGAGGATGAATAAAAAGTTAGTTTTTGGGACCTAACATCAGAGCAATGTCTTTATATTTTTCTCCTTTTCCAAATTTTGTTTTGCAAAAATGTTAGCTGATCTTTATTTTGTTACATTTCAGGATAAGGTTGGGTCATGGTATAGCAACCCAGGTACAAGAGCTACAGAATCCGGTGTTGGTGGTGGAGTGGTTGGAAAGTACTTGAAAGCAAGGAATGCACCTACCGAATCTACCGCTGATGACAATGGATTGACTGCCACTGGCAATGCCATAACCAAAAAAAGGAAAGTAGGAGTTTCAGCAGGAGAATTCAAAGATTTTCCAGGCTGGTGAGAGAATTGCCAAATCTTGTATCGTACCATATTTGCAGAGAGTAGTGATGAAAATGCTTTGGAGCTGGTATTGGCCAGCATTGTAATGAATTCTTTTTAAGTGAGGAGGAAAAAGAACCAAAAAAGGGGACAGAAAAAGGCGGCTTTATGTGTATTTATTGTAGTATGTACAATGATTATGAGATGCATTTGGATCAGAATTTGTTTTAGTTTTTCTGATAAATGCAGATTTAATTTTTTTCAAACTCTCTTTCACTCTCTCTTCAGTACTAATTGATGATTTCTGATCAGTTTCTTTAGCCGGTTTCTCTTTTTTCATCAATAGTACTAACTGGAGGGCACTTTCTTCAGAAACAGTGATATATGCAGGATAGGCCGATCTAACGGCCCCCAGCTGGTTTTAATTGACGGTTTCTGATCAAGTTCTTTATTCAGAGATCTCAGGTGGTTTTTGTTCTTTTTCGAACTTTGTTGAACAGTAATGGCCTCCTTTGAAAAAACCAATATCATTCAAGTTTTAAAAAACCCATACCTTCAAAACTTCAAATGAAGCATTTTAACAGCTTGATGCTATGAATCCATGAGACGTGAGTATAATCTTGTTCACTAACCGGCTCTCTCTGCGTTCACGAAAGAAAGATGATATGGTTTGGGATTGGCATGGCAGAGTAGCTTAAACACACATTTCGTGGGCCACAAAGTTAGTGACGCACAAGCAACGTATTGGGTGACGCTTGTATTAGAATTGGATTGAAGCCAACTTCGAATGGCGTCTCTAATCTACTATGGAGCGTATACTATATAATGCATGGACCACTTCATCTGTAATCAGTTTTCCAGCATATTAACTCTGATTTCTATGGTAGCAAAATGCTGTTGGAATAAGTATACGTGGAAAGTAGGGTGAGGAACAGAACAATATTAATGCTAAATTTTATTAACCTAGCCTTAAACTGATTGATCCTCAATGATTAATTAATCAAATGACCATTCTTTAAGTCTTTTTCTTAAATACCATTTGAGTTTGAATATCCGTAAATTTAACCACGGGACATGACCATGACATGATAGATAGCTAAGAAAACAAATCTTAATTTCCGCGATGATTATTGTAACAGAACAGTTAGGTTAACTACTCTGATTAATCTTACATTACATTACATGTAGGACCTCTTCTAACGTCATCAATGGAGAAAAAGTATTCGTCATTTGAAAAAAGAAAAAAAAAAAAGTTTGGTCGCAAAGAAAAAGAAGGTGACTCGTAGAGGTTGGGGCCTGGAGAGCGGAGACTAATGGCATCAAACCACATCAGAGATTTAGATGCATATTTCACGTTCACCCCATCTATTTATGGTCCACTGCAAAGTCAGGTACTATTTTCTTTTGATATATGAAGGTGGGGTAAGAATTGCTATCAAATATTAGAAAGACGAGAAGAGAAAGCAAGATAAAGAAAAAGAATCCGCGAAGAAAGTATGTTTTCATGATAAACAAAAGTCTGCCTGCATTAACCCTACAATTACTTTTTTATTATAAATGTATTTTTAACTTAAAAGAATATGAAGTTTGTTTCTCTTAACAATTAATTAATCTGTATGAGTAATATAAACAGTTGTGATTAATATAATAAACCCAAGTTGCATGCCATCCATCACAATCCCGATCAAGAACAAAATTTCTATATAATATATATATGGTTGGAGAAATGACATTTCATCTACACTGTTGATGATACAATTAATTAATAATCTTGAAAGAAAGTAATTAAGATAATAAAGGACAGACAGGACTTTCGAATATACCTTAATTCCTTGAAAGTTTTTGCCTTTATCATGTTTAGCTATTAATTATGTAATAAATTGACATCATGAAGAAAGGATTTTTAATTTGAATGGAATATAGTTGTGGGAATTGGAACCCTTCAACTTCAAGAGAATCTTTCTTCAAAGTATATATTTTTTTTAATTCGGGGATTGAGTCAAGTGACCACCGAAATTGCCCTTTCATATTCCATAGCTTTTGAATTGGAAGATTGGTAATATAATTCACACTCTGTACTCGATCTGTGTCTGCATATGCAATGTTAGTTTCCAAGGAAAACTATAACTTAGATCAATACTCAGCAAAGGACAAGGAGTCCAAACATGGAATTCTCCTAATTATTGATGGAGAAAACCAAAGACAGTATATCAAGAAACTGTGAATATTCCAAACAGACGTATATAATTCATGTATACACCAAACTAGACAAAGAAGGGAGAAATGAAAAAGGATCAAAGATCACATGAGCTAGGGAGAATCACACAGATCCGTCCGATAGATCATATAAATTCTTGACCATTGAATCAAAATGTTATCAAAATGTTAGAATGGAAGTATGAATAGTAAGGCTACATAATAAAGACAACGAAATATGGATTTTGTGCATTGAACGAATTAAGATTGAGCTCAGTGACAAGAGAATAGAGACAATACAGACCTATGGTGGGATTGTGGTGCAACCAACTTAAGGACGAAGATAAGTTAAAAGAGGTATGTGGTCAAGTGGGTGGTGACATTTGGGTTGTGATATGGAAGAAAGCTATATATGCCATGGGCAACTAGAGACCTAGTTTTTGTTGGTGTGTATGGAGTTTATATTAGTGAGTGTTGATAAAATATAATATATCATATGAAAATGGGGAAAAAAGAAAGTGAAGAACATGGCCTAGAACTTAGAGAAGGGCACATTTTGGTATTAGAATATAGCATTATTAAATGACAAATTCATGTATGGGTTAGTGTAAATAGTGAAGAAAAGGGAAAAAGTAAGGGAAAATTTTGGCAGAGTTTGGAAAGGGATGAGGAGGCAAGGAATGTGGATGAGTTGTGTAGGGGTGATGGTGGGTTTGATGATGATGATGCACGCCGGCAGCTTTAGTACTCAGGCTCTCTCTCTCTCTCTCTCTCTCTCTCTCTCTCTCTCTCTCTCCCTTCATACAAAAACCCAATTGGCACGCCTGCTCCCACTAAAACCTATTATTATTATTATTATCATAACTCTTGTAACAATGAAAAGCTAACCCACTAACCCCATTTGCTGATCTCTACCCTTATCATCTTTTTCCCTTTCTCTTTAATTCTCTATCATCTTTTGTCAGACACAATTCTATTTCATTAGACCCTTCTTAGTTTTAACAGAGAAACCCTATATATAAATATTAGTCAATTAGACCTAATTAGTTTTTTCAAAAAAAGGAAAAATCAAAAGCATAAGCTAGAAAAGGAACGAAAACCCTACTTCATTCTTCATCGATTACACAAAAAGGAAAGCTCAATTTTACCCAACTTAGATTCCCCCATCTCCCCTTCTTATTCGTGTTAATGAAAAACTCGAAGCTAAAATCCAATTTTAAGATCCTCTATTAACATTTCTCTTTCCCAATTTCCACTGTTAAAAACTCAAACCCACACCACCCCCACCCCCATCTTTCATTTTGTAATTCAAACCCACCCCCGAAAACAAACACAACAAACCATCCCAGTTTTTATTAATGCGGGTCTCTTCAGGTTAAATGGATACTTTGTTTAGACTAGTTAATCTCCAGCAGCAGTCTGATCAATCTTTCAACTCTAGCAGAACCTCTAGCGGCTCTAGATCTTCCAGACAAAACAATCACTACCAGCAAGAAGACGAAGGATGCTTCAACTTTTTCATGGATGAAGAAGACTTCTCCTCTTCTTCTTCTAAACATTACTATCATCAACATCAACCCCGCCCTTCTAACACCACCACAACCCCTACCACCACCACTACTAACACTAGCACTCCTACCCATCAGCCTTTTGAGTCCACTGACTTCTCTTTCTCCCCTTCTCGTGATCTGAATTTCGAATTCTCGGGAAGGTGGACTACAGATATACTCATTGAAACAGCACGCTCTATTGCTGATAAAAATAGCATCCGCGTTCAACAGCTGATGTGGATGCTCAACGAACTTAGTTCACCCTATGGCGATACCGATCAAAAGCTTGCTTCCTACTTTCTTCAAGCCTTGTTTAGTCGTATGACTGATTCTGGTGACCGATGTTACTGGACTTTATCATCTGCGTCGGAGAAAACTTGCTCTTTCGAGTCAACGAGAAAGATGGTATTGAAGTTTCAAGAGGTAAGTCCTTGGACTACTTTTGGTCACGTAGCTTGTAATGGTGCAATAATGGAAGCTTTTGAAGGTGAAAACAAGTTACATATTGTTGATATTAGCAACACATATTGCACGCAATGGCCTACTTTGCTTGAAGCCCTAGCGACTCGCACTGACGAGACACCACACCTGAGGCTAACCACCGTAGTTGCTAGAAAGACCTCTGGTAGCGCTGGAGCTGGAGGTTTAGCCGCAGTGCACAAAGTAATGAAAGAAATAGGTAACAGAATGGAAAAATTCGCTAGGCTTATGGGTGTTCCTTTTAAATTCAATGTTATACACCATGCTGGTGATTTATGTGACCTAAATTTAGCTGAACTAGATATCAGAAGTGATGAAGCACTAGCTATCAATTGTATCGGTGCTTTACACACAATCACAGCCGTTGATAACCGTAGAGATATTCTGATTGCAAATTTGAGAAGATTGCAACCAAGGATAATCACTGTTGTTGAAGAAGAAGCTGATCTGGATGTGGGTATTGACGGGCTAGAGTTTGTTAATGGTTTTCAAGAATGTTTAAGATGGTTTAGGGTTTACTTTGAATCATTAGATGAAAGTTTTTCAAGAACAAGCAATGAGCGTTTGATGCTGGAGAGGGCAGCAGGGCGCGCAATCATGGACCTGGTGGCACGCTCGCCGTCAGAATCAATCGAGCGGCGGGAGTTAGCCACACGCTGGTCACAACGGCTGCATGCCGCCGGATTTAGCTCTTTTTTGTTCAGTGATGAGGTGTGTGATGATGTACGGGCCTTGTTAAGGAGGTACAAGGAAGGTTGGTCAATGGCACAGTGCCCGGAAGCTGGAATTTTCTTGTCGTGGAAAGATCAGAAGGTTGTTTGGACAAGTGCATGGAGACCTTGAAATTGAACCGGTCAAGATTACAAAGCTTGGAGCTGGAGAGCGATTCACACGTGTGACATGGTTTTTTTTCGCACGTGTATGCATGGAATGAACATTGTTGGGCGTGTGTTAGGAGAGGAAGAAAGGGTAGAGGAATGCAAGTAGGGGTTTGCTTGATTTGAATAGGATTAATGCAACTAATTAATTGATTTTCATAAAAAAAAAAAAAAACCTTTGTTACCATTTTGTGATTAGTTTTTATTTTCAAAAAAGATAGGTTAATTATCATGGTTTTGATCATCATATGAAGAGGTTTACCTCTTTTCATATACAATATTTCTACTAAATGCATGTATTTAACCTTTCAATATTGAATAGTTTGGTCATGGTTCAAATGACATATGAGATAATATTTAAAGTCTCCATATATCACATCCATACATTTATATTCAATCAATAGAATCATGTCATATATTTATATACATGTATATTACAATTTTATTCAATGAATATATATATATATATATATATGTTTGAATAATCAACTCATTTGAAGATTAATACTCAAGATTTAGTATAAGATCTAAATTTGACCAGAAATGGCTTGCTTTGTTGTCTCTATACTTATCCTGCAATTAAGACAAAAACCACCCCTAATCTTTGAAGATACTCAAAACCATAGATAGTAGTTTAATTAATTTCTTAATTATTTAGATATATGGTTGGTGGATTGGTATTAGCATATCTATAAGTTTGTTTTTTCATGGTATCTTTTATAAGTAGGTTCAAAATTTAAATGGGGTTGTTGTATATTTGGTGTAACAAAGGTGATATCATCTCTAATGTCATTGAATTAATTTAAAAGTTAATTAAAAGAAGGATTAATTTGAGTTATGAATAATTCAAACATAAACAATGTAAATGTCGTTATCTAGTTTGGGGGCAATAGAATCTTAGGACGGCCAATGCGTTTGGGTGAAACTTGGGAAAAGGTGTTTAGTCATTAGTGGCACAATTGTTGTAGTGGGCACCATGTTGTGTTGGTATATATGCTCTTCTTTGCTCTATCATGATTTTAACCTAGCCCTATCAATGGCCCGCAACAACTCTATGATCAATGACCCATAAATAAAACTTCTTGTTCTATGGTGATTTGGTTTAAGGCGAGTTTGGAATTGCCTTTTCTTTACTATTTTTGACCCAAAAGTGTAAAAGCATTTTGAATTGCTTTTTGAAAAATCTATTCAAATAATTTAAATGTTTGAATGTATATCCTTTGAACAATGGGTATAATTAATAGAAGCAGTAGGATATTGCTATTGGTATTTTAAATTATTAACTTAAATCCTTAAATTTATCATTTTTTAATTAGATTTTTTAGAGTTAAAATAGGAGATCATTTAGGGCTTGAAATTCTCTCACACTGCTTTTAAATATAAATTTACTAAAGCACTTTCAAACACACATTGCATACAAAATATATATAAATAAAAACACTTTAGGTTAGTTTTGAAATGTCACAAACATGCATACATCCATACCCTAATAAGGTTACAAGTAGTGGGTACTTTTTGGCCCACATAAGAAGAGGTAAAGAGGGAACAAACAATAAAAAAATAAAAGTTTGGGGAACTTCTTTTAAGGGTTACCCCCTCCTTGGCATAACTAGCCAAACTCCTTTTCACGGCCACTCCTTTTTTAAGCTCCCTTTTGAATATTTATGTTCTTCTTTCTTTAGTCTTTATATACGTGTGTTCGTTCTCTATTATTAAGCTACAAAGCGGGTTGGCCCATATTGCTTCTTCTTTAGCTTAAGCTTCAGCTTCTGGCTTTTCTTTCTATCATTGACGTTGACGATGACCATGTATATAGTGAGCTGGTTTGCTGTTTCCTGAATCAATCATCTTTTACTGGACCAACTATATGTAAATCCAGTCGTTACTTACATGACATGCTAATGGAACGAAATCTTACTTCACTACTGATCTGTCACCAAACTGTCCATCATGTATTATGATTATTACTATAATGCCCTTTTGAGAGCACTTGCAGGGATAAAAGATGACAGAATGAGTGAAATAAGTGCGACACGTGTCTAGCTTGTGACTCACCTACAGCAATTAGTCAATCAACTAAATTTATTTATGTTATTAAAAAACTCCATAAACCCATTAAAATGTCACAGCACAGAATGCAATATCGAAGATTCTTTTATCTTTTTGGAAAGTGGCTAAGCTTAGCTTACTCATCTATCAAGTCATTGTCTAGCATAGTTATTCTAGTGCTATGACATTTCAACAGCTCAAGTCAACCAGCCAATTTGATTCCTTTCAACGTGTATTATTGACAAGTTCTGATTGATAATAGTAATACAGTGTGTGAACTTGTGATAGTAGGTTTCACACCAACCGAAGAGAAACTAAGAATAAGAGTCTTACGCGTATATTTGTTCAGAGTCAGTTAGGAAGTTCGTGACTGTAAATTAAAAGTTACTGTTATAGTTTAGACCTATAAGTTTATTTATAATTCTGAAGTAGAAATAACTGAGAAATGAGTTTTGTTTCTTCATTTACATCTATAATATTTTAAAACTCTCTTTAGGGGGATAATTCGATGCTTCAGAAATGTCTTATTCATCAACATTATGAAATATTACTATGCATTCTTCCATTCTTTAATAGATAGAAATGTTTTGCTTATATGAATTATTCAAGTTTGGGTGTATTGTCTCAATATGTAATGATGCTTGTTTATTCGATGTTTGTACGTCTATTGATAACTTGTATGCTTGTGCGTATTTTGTCAATAAAACCTCGAGTTATCTTGCATTATGATTCTTGTGTGTTTCCTATTCTTACATTTTTTTTTTGTAGACAACTAACCCACTTGAGTTTGTTGCGGATTAACATATTTAGGCTGATTTTCTAGTTGGATCATGCTAGTAAGTGTCGCATGGGCTTAATTCTTGACTAAGAAAAAGTCAGCCTGTGACAATTGGTATTAGAGCTCAAAGTTGTAGTGATAATGTCTACAAAAGATACTGTCTCAAGAACAACTCGATTGAATGCTCTCAAAAGAAATTTGGCTAGTTAGAGGAGCTTCAACGAACATTAAAGGCTGTACAGTAGAAAGTGACTCATTTGATACCGAGGACTTGAGACAAACTTTGACGATATTAAAATCTTTGAGTTCTCAGGTGAGCGTACTGCAAATGAAAGCCACTGACTTTAGCTCTGAGCCGTCTAATAGGGATGTCTAGAAGAGTTGGAAATACAATTTGCTAATATGCAAGTAATGATATCCAAGAAATGATATCCAAGATTGCAGAGGAGTACTGCGATGCTGTGAAAGTGTTACGGGAACGACTTGAAGAAGTGGACAGAAGGTCAAACCTCACTGCTCGTATCCTTGCAACTCAGTCGGGAGCCGCTCCAGGCTCAAAATACATTCAGTTGAAAGTATCGAAACCAAAATGCTATGGAGGGACCTGAAATGTAAAAGTGCTAGAAAATTGCATTGTTAGACATCGAACAATATTTTCAGATTATGAGAGCAGGTCTCAAAAACGTCAATGTGACCTTGAGGTCTATATACTTGTACGGGGATGCCAAATTGTGTTGGAGTACCTAAAATGAAAGTTAAAGAACCATCTCATCTCCGAAAATGTGGCATACCTTACTTGAAAACATTTGTTTGACGTCAAATAATACCTTCGGAATGTGAGGATAGATTCCGAAGATGCCAAGGTAATCTTGGCGTCCATATTCTTGTTCGGGGATGGCAAGTTATGGTGGAGGACTTAAAATGAAAGCTAAAGTTTCTTCTCGAAAATATTGCATGCCTTGCTCGAAAGCAATTAAGTGAATTGACTCAAAAATTTGAATAGTTGCGAGTATGTAAATAAATTCTCAGATTTGATGTTAGATATCTGAGATGTGATCGACTAAAATTAATTGTTTTACTTAATGGAAAGCCTTCAACCTTGGGCACAAAATGAGTTAAAATGATAAAGGGGTGCGAGATTTCTCATTCGCACAAATAATCATTGAATGGTTGTTGGATTACTCATGTGTTAACTTCCAACCAAAAAGTCGTTACCCATCTCAGGAAGAAAAGAGAATGGGAACGAAAAGCCTAGAGATTGGGGCTTTAACAAATATGAGGGAGCGATCCAGTGAGTAGCACCGAACTTCCTAAGGAAGTTACCATCATTAATGGTGTAGGGAAGCTGAAAAGAAATATTATCATGTTGATAATACAACAGCTGCATAGAGCCATTGAATACCTCAAAGGGGCAAGAATAAATGCTATGGTAGCCAGAGATGAACTGCAAGAAGCACTTAAAAAGTAATCGAGAGGTAAAAGAGATGGGCCACATGGTAGCACTGTAAATGTTGAAATATTTTGAAGGAACTATCCAAAAAGATAAGAAAGTCGCAAGAAAAAGACTTTTTATAGAGTCGATAATCACACTCACCTGCGGATGCTCTTAAAAAAAAAGATCTTAAGTCTGAGTAGTAGGGGAGACGAACTCTATGGAAATGTGCTAACTTTTAGCTGGACCTACAGAGTGACAACCCTAAGGGACCTTAGAGGAAGGCCAGAGGAACAGATTTTTGGTCCAATTGTCATAAGGAACTTTAGACTGTAACAGTTGTAACTCAATAGCTGGGGCGGGCTTACGCAATAGTAGGTTGTGACCGCGCCTAGGACGGGGGCCGTTGGTTGTAACGGTTGTGACTCAGTAGCTAGGGCGAACCTACACGATAGTGGATTGTGACCACGCCTAGAACCGAGGCCGTTGGGTAGTAACGATTGTGACTCAGTAAGCTAGGATAGACCCGTGTGTTAATAAGTTATGACCGCGCCTAGGGTCGGGGCCGTTACGTAAGAAAGTGTTATAGTGGACATAAGAGCCACTCATTACTTCATTTCACTTTAAGAGTGAAGCGTCTTGAGTTAAAGCTCAATGAGGATATTGGTCGCATAAAAGCGATCAGCTCTAAAGACCTTACTCAAGAGCGAGTTGGCAAAGTAAGGGCAGATGAAGATCTGCACTTGGGAAGGTCAAGTAGACCTTGTTCTTTTGCAAGTGAATAACTTTGCTGCCATCGCGGAAAAGGACTCCTTGTTGGGGAAAGACATAACCTCATTCCATCTGCCAATAGCTTGTTAATCATGAAAGAAAGGCTAGCAATGATGCCAGCCAAAAAGTGAAGCAACCAAAGAGGCAAAGTTCTTATCCGCGCTTCAATCCAAGAAGGAGATTAAGAGACAAGGACCTTCTTTTATCACAATTAAAGTTTTTGGGAAAGAAGTGGGCAGACAAGATTAGAAGATCGTTTGAGTTCAAGCTTGAAGACTTAGTGTAACCGAAACGGATGCTAGAACATATTCAATGAGAACCGAGACAAGAGACTAGTACAGAAGTATGGAAGTTTAATTCTAGTCATTGCTAGAAGTAAAGAAGGCTACATTCAAGGTCGGGATGCTAGCCTAGATGAAGATGCGTCCGATCTTCTATGTTAGCAAATTGAAGTCATACTTCACTAACACGGAAGATTCCACGCACAATCAACCAGCAAAATAGGAGATCAAGGAACAGCCGTGGAAGAAGACTACTAAAGAAGTCGAGGAGATTTTAGCGAATAGTCAAGTAATCAAGGAGAGTCGATACTATAAAGAATTCCTCGTGCAGTGGAATATCTTTAGTAAAAAAGAGATCATCTGAGAAAGAGCTGAAGAACTAGAGCAGTTTCAACAGAATATTAAAGACTTCAAGAAAGCGTCATCGTCAAGGATACTGATAGATTAAGTGAGGGAAAACGTAAGGGCCTCATGCATTTACTTATCCAAGGCTAACTAGTAAGCTCATGAACGCAAATCGGAAGGCACCATTGTAGCTTGGAATCGTAAGTTTATTTACGACTCTAGGGCTGCAACAACTGAGACATGGGTTGTATCTCCTCTTGCCACATCTGTAATGTCTTAAAATCCTTTTTAAGAAGCGATGGCTCGGTGCTTCAAAAAAACATTATCCATCAACACTCCGGAGGCATTGTTGTGTACTCATCTGCCCTTGGATAGATAGAAATGTGTTGCTTACATGAATTATTCAAGTTTGGGTGTATTATCCTGATATGTAATGATGCTTATTTATTCGATACTTGTATGTCTATTGATGGCTTATATACTTATGTGTATTTTATCAATAAAGCAGTTATGTTACATTACAATACTTGTGTGTTTTCTACTCTTGCCTTTTTTTTGTAGACAATTAACCCGCTTGAATTTACTGTGTATTAATATATTTAGACTAACTTATTAGTTGAATCGTACTAATAAGTGCCGCACGAGCTTAATTCTCGACTAAAAAAAAGTTAGCCCGTGACATTAAGCCTAGACACTTGCACAAATTTATTCTTTGTTTTTACTTGTAATTCTTTTATGCAAGGTCGACCCCAATCGAGTGAATAATAGGTTAAAACAATATCAGAATTGCTAATACCCAACATGAAACTTGTAACAAGGTTAAATCCACCATCAAGTCAACAGGAACACAATAAATTATCTGTAAAATTTCCCAGATGAGTAATTTTTTTCTCCATAAACATTCACCCTTGTCAAAAACTAATATTAACATTACCTAAACAAAGAGGTGTATAAGTTCACTGGCAGTGCTCTACATTGAACAATGACACAAACTTGTTGCCGCTGTGTGAGCTAAAAGAAATTAAAGAAACAATGCAACGCCAGTGAGAGAATAATCAAAGAGCCTTAACATATGATACATTAGAATCATATAAAAAATGGATCTAAAATTATTTCAACCAGTCCATCTGGGAGGAAGTCTCCACTTTTTATGCCAATATATTGACACTCTTGACCATAAAGGGAAGCCGAAATTGTATTCAAGTGGCCGATCAGCAGACCCTCCGACTATCAAAGGTAACCATACGTATCTCGAGTCCCTCAAGTCAGACGGATTCCATCGATCAGCCATGAAAATATACAAAACTGGAAAGCCCGCCAAAGGTATTACATATGTGCTCTGTGAAAAAAAAGTTGTTTGTCGAAACACTTTGTTCCCTCCAATACATGGGTTTCCCATTGTCTCCCACGGCCCCATAATTGACTCAGCTGCATGGACCAGCGCTTCATTTGGAGCCCATCCAGAGCAGCCAGAAGTAATCATGTAGTAAGTCCCCCGGTGCTTAAAGAGAGCAGGGGCTTCCCAGTATTCTCCCACAAGAATCCTTCTCCCAACATTTGAGACATCGAGATAATCTGGGGTTAGCGGTCCAATGTGAAGTTCACTATTGTCCTCTGAAGAATAAATAAGATATGCCACACCGTCATCATCTTCGAAGACTGTCATGTCCCTGCTGCCAAAACTATGAGGCCGCTTGCTATAGAGATAATCAAAGGGACCGGTTGGGTAATCACTAATAGCAATGCCAGCGGCAGCTTTGGTATAGTTGCAATCATCAATATGCATCCACATTACATACTTTCCTGTGTTCTTGTTGTAAGTAACTTTAGGTCGCTCAAGCACATTTAATTTGTGGAGATCATGTGTCTCATTCGTCTCTTCGGCAGCCAACACAATGCCCTTATTTTTCCATGTCCACAAGTCCTTGGAGGAATAGCAACCAACTCCTATGATGTCAACCTGAACACAAGAGAGAATTCAACAACTCCATGAATAAATTCTTGGAAGTGACAAGTTAAATTTGCAGTTATGGTGAAACAGTGAACTATCAATCTTATAGAGACTGAAATCGGGGGCCATGATAACATGAAAGGTTAAAGGCAATATAAGTAAGGCACCAATGCAGCTAAAAGCATATGAAATGACAAGCTATACAAGGGAACCTTAAAACCTGAGTCAGAAAAATAGATGGTGATATCACTCAAAAAAAACAAGCTAAGCCTAATCCTGACAGTATGATGTTGGTGTCACTCAAAATCTAAATCAACACAACTAAACTTTCAACACGTTGATACCACAAAACTAAAGCATTGTAAGCCAGAGTAGTAGTGGCTAAAAGACTGAAAGTGTTACATAGTAATGAATATCGGTGCTTCCTTATCATTTAGAAATCTGCTGAGACAAAATGATAAATATGGTAAAACAGCATTAGAGCTCTTGCTGGAGTGTACACATTATAACGCATTTGTTTGTGCAAAACACAATGCTAAAAGATAATTATGTCAGCAAGAAGAGAGTGCATGTCATGGGTGAAAGCATGTTGGACATAATAGATATGACACGTCAAGAACAGAATGAACAGTAGTATTGATCAAGGGGTGAAATGGTACTTCAACCACACATAGTTAAGCTTCAACAACAATTACTTCACTGATACAGGCTAACAGAATAAGCATGTTTCAGATTCAGGCACCATTTTCAAGGCTCTCATATCAACAATTGTTTATTAAGTCCTTGGAAAATGCTTAATTTTGTCCATCTAACATTTGACACAGCTCAATAGTTGTAGTCGGGGAAGGGAAAAGTTCTGACATCTTTCAATAATTCTCAGTGTCATCATGTGATCTATAAGCACAGATTATTCATAATGTTTAGACTCTTCAATCTTAAATCAGCCCATGCTCTTGCAATTTTACAGATGTCACCACCTTCTTAGCTTTTCATCATGTGTAAACCTACGTGGTATTAAATCTCATGTTGTAATTTACAGTTGTCGTAAAGCATTCGTATTACTTCAATCTATAGACCTCTAACTCCTCAGCATCAATGTCCATGATGCACTGCACCCATTGGTCTCACATCTGAGTACCACAACAAGGTCAATACTTTGAACATTTGCACCACCCCAGAGATGACGGATTATGAAAAAATACTCCACATTGTAAAATGAGTGGAACTATTCTCATAAAACAAAGTTACAACGCCGAACTCGTGCACATTGCTAGCATTGAAACTTAAGAATATCTCATTTTGAATGCTCCTCCACATTTTGATGAAACTTCTATCTTGCTTGAAATTTTATTCACAAGAATACTTCATTGTTACTTATTCTGAAATAAGAAGACACATCCCAAGAATAGAATTAAATGCTAAGTTAACTTTTTCTGTCAGAGTTATTGCCTAAATATTAAGGAAAAGAGAGACAAATACAAAGGACAAAGAATCCTTCCAGAATGAAGATTTGGAAAACACAAAGAGCAACTGCATCCTAAAAGAATTTTCAACATAGTAGATCCTCTCTTAGCAAGAAAATATGCCTAAACTGCCAGTGATGCAGCAACTTCAAAATCTAGGCAATATCAATAATTTCTCTTACGAAAAATCTCAACTTGAGAAGCCAGACATATCTGAAGACAGAGAATTTCTAGATGAGATTATAATCTTAGGAAATTTCTAACAATTTTGATAATTCAATTGGAAAAAAATCATAGTTGGAATTAATTAAGGGCAAAATGTGGAAGTAAAATCCACAATTGGTGTTAGAAACCATTTCATAAATCACTCTTGATATGAATCAAAATAAATATTGTATATAATAAACAGAGCTCGACAACGAGTTCAGTTTTAAGCTTCATGGTGGACAAAAGGAAAAAAAAACCACATATACAAGTACTACGAATTAGCATCAGCTACTATATCCAAATGCATCCATAGAGACTTGAATCTAGTAATTAGCAACATGCTTCATTTGAGAAAAAAGATTATACATTCAAAACAGATAACTAACCCGTGCTGCTGCCTTCTTGTGAGCATGGTAAGTGGGTCCATCTTTATACTCTCCATACCAATAGTATGTCCTTGACCTCTGATCATATAGTATACCTCCTCCATGAGCTTGAATAGGAGCTCCCTCAGTATCCAACCAAATCCTGCCTGGGTAGTAATAGAAGCTCCCATTATCCTTCTTTGGATCTATAGCAGTTTTCATATCAGGAAAGAAGACATGCCTAAGTTGGGAATTCTCATCAAGAAATTCATTAATTAATGTGGTTGTCCGCTTAGGTCTTCGTTTTGCAGCACGTGGCGATCATTTTCTCCTGGGTGGGGGGATTTTAATATTTTCCTCTTCTACCTCTACTAGTTCAAGGAATGATGGGTCATTACTTGCTTGCAATTTAATTTCTCCACTTGTTCCATCTTTGTGGCTAACAAGGGAGTACAGATGAAGCATAAGAAAAAATCCCACCAAGCTCCACACCACAGTAGACATTGAACATCTGCTCCCTTCATTGCAAGGGAAAGTGGTTGGTTTTCTGTATTTGTTCCTAATCCTCATATTTCTCTTCCTTTTTTATCTTGAAGATAATGCTGCAATTAAGAAAATGCAACCTATGGAGACAATAAACCCCATCAAACATAAGTCACAACAATTGTAATCTATATCTGGTCAAAACAAAGTTGTCAGAAACTGTAAGTAGAGGAACTTTTGAGCAAGATTATGACAAAGAACTTCAGATAATTAAGTTGATTGTAACGACTAAGAAAGCCCCTGAAATTCTCAAAATGCACTGTTTCATGATTGGTATGTACGATCAATTGGTGGAAAAATATTAAATAAGAAATATTAACTTCAAAATTTAACAAAATAACTGCCAACATCTAAATCTATACAGAGAATTACAGTCCAAGCTTCAACCCAATTTCTGTAACCACAAAAGACCACTAAAAAACAGACAATCAAGTTCAAATTTTATACAATCATCAATAAACAAAGAATAGCTAGCATTTAGCTTCCGTAATCAGTTCACCGTCGAGAGACCAAACCATGATATCCATTTAAAAACCAGCTTCAATCCATACAAGACCCAATTGTTCAATCTCATATAGCAGATCCCCTGACATAGCTTAAACCCTCAAAAAACCAACCCATACTTAAAAATTACAAAAAAGAAAAAAGAACTGAGACCAAAGACAAGAACTGAACTTACCTGACAACACGCGAACCATGAGTTGAGAACAATTTCCAGACATGGGTTTTCTTCGAACACCCTTTTCACAAAGTTGAGAACAACAACAATATCAGTTATCAAAATCACGTCATAACTCAAAAACTAAGCCAGGTCCAAAATGAAAACAGCGTCACAACTTAAAAGAATAGAAGGGAAGAGAAGAGAAGAGAAGAGTTGTTAGGTGGTTTGTTCTTCCTTTTAACCTCTCGTGTTGTGTCTGATGAATGGCTAGATATGGTTATGTGAATTATGCCTTCAATGAATGTATGAATATTGAATTTGCTTTGCTTGCTTCAGCTGTGTATTGTGCTGAATTCTTTCTTTCTTTCTTCTATGTCATTACAAACTTACCAATTTAAGAGCATCCATTGAGATTTTGACAGTTCCAAAATTAATCTTCTGGTACAGTCAAATGCTTATTTAATAAGTGATAGATACAACGAAACAAACAAACCCCATTAATCTTATCTAAGATTTCATTTTTAAAAACTATGTTTAAATTCTAAACAAGCTTAATCCCAAATTTTTAAATTTATAGTTTATCCCAGGTTGTTATGATTTGTATAAACGCAAGATTATGGGAATTATAGAGACTGTTTATATCAAATTAATACAAAGAAAATAAGATAAATAGGGTAAAAAGAAATCTTAATTCACGTGATTGGAAGCAAGCAAATAAAGTTAAATCGTGCATTAGTCTCTACTTTATAAAAGGCTAGTAATCTTGAGCTAATTATATAAATGGTATTATATGATATGGTTTATGTCCTTATATGTAAATTATAGTTAAAGGTAATAAAAGGTGCAAGCTGTTGTATTATTTTTATTAAAGAAAGAAATCATGGTGCATTCAATAGATTGACTTCTTCTTCAAACCTTTATATAAATAAATAAATAAATATATATATATATATTATTACGGTACATTAAATGTATCTTATCTTAAATTTTTTTTTATTGCTTATAATTTAAAATAACTTATATAAAAATTTGAAACAAAAAATAAAATTTTTAGAAATGATCAAAATTTTAATATTTTAAGTTTTTATTCTTTATTTTAAATTTTTATATAAGTTATTTTAAGTTATAAGTAATAAAAAAAATTTAAATGTAAAGTACATCAAATGTATCGTAATTAATATATCTATATATATATATATATAAATAAAAAGAATAATAATAAAAGAAAAGAAATTATTAGTTATATGATTTATATAATCAAGATAAATCGCTTATAAAATAATTTTGTATATCTTATGTGATCGTTAAAAATTTAGTAAACATAAGTATCACACTATTTTTATATTTATCTAAAAAAAATTGAGATATAATATTATTAAATTAATCGATTATAATAATAAAAAAATAGATATAAGATGTGATTTTACTCAATGTCCCATGCTCTCATTAAAATTATTAAGACTTTTTGTTTAAAAAAAATGAGATATTTTTTTTATCTTATACAGTCATATTTTGAATTTAGGAGTCAAGAAAGTTTTAGGTGAGATATGGTTTAGTTATTTTGTTGCATAAGAAATTGTGGTGTATAAATAATAATATTTATATAAATTAATCTTTGTTATCTTGAACTAGTTCACTAATGGGTACGGAATTTCTTTTTCTTTCTCAATTTATATTATAGTTTAGGTGTTATTTGGTATTGTATTATTATAATTTATTTAGAAAATTATTTTCTCTTACTTCAACTTCTTAGTGCTTAAATCTTTGGAAATTGCTTTCTCTAAAATGAATTAAAGAAGAATTACAGAACCTCAATGTTTTCTGGGTCCGGGAATGATGGTCGATGTTGAAACAATGGGCTTTGTGTTATGAAATGGGCCTTTAGCCACTGGGTTCAATGGCTCGACGTTTAGCATATATTGGGTTGCCCGGAAGGAAGAAGAAATGGCCCAATCTTTACTATTAAACAAGACGTGGCCCGGCCTCTTAATAAGGTCGTCTTTCAAACTAGTTATGAAGAGATGGTAGTGCTATCTATGTCATAAGAGATTAGAATGCCGTTTGTTCTAGACCGTTGTATATGTCACAGTTGGCAGAGCTGGCACTCCTTTGTCACTCATAACTTACTGTACTCGGCAAATCACTGGCAATCACGTTCTAGCGTCGCATC
>JAXCLQ010000014.1:7404736-7434331 GCA_035584115.1 Cedrela odorata
TGAGTGAGAAACGCTGCTGCAACCAAACCAAACTCCTTTGCAACATCAAGAGCCCAAGGCAAAAATGAATCATACACGTATAATTTTTTAATTTTAACACAAACTAAATTGACAAATGCCTACCTTATGAAAATGTCTTACAAAATCATCTAATTAAATTATTTTATCTATTTAATTACATAAATAAATAAATAAATAAATAAATAAATAATTTTAAATAAACTTATAAATAATAACATTTTATTAGATGAACATAAGAATTATATGGTCGAGATATATCTATATAAGACTTTCCTTTTGCATACAAGTATAATTTTTTTTAGATCTTACAAATTTGGTCAAACACTTAAAAATTATCAAATTTAGTTTTAAAAAAAGGGCCTAATAGAAGAGGTTTTGGCAAAGTTTTAGAACCACTCAAATTCATCCATATTTCCTTAAATTTTATAGGACGTTCATGGTATTCTTTTTAATTTTTGTGGTAAATATTAAATAACTTATATTTTGTAATAATATTTCAAAAATAATTCAATTAAACATATATATTTTTTATTTTGAAATATATAAGAAAATAAAATTTAACTATATAGTGTTCATTCCCTTCAAGTTGAATAAGATGGTAACCTTAATATTTTCTTTTGCATTATTAGAAAAATGTTTACTCTATTATATGTACTATTTCTCTTTTTTTTTTTTTTAAAAAAAAATGCAGTTCAAAAATCTAATATCCTTACTTACAATATTATTTAGACGAAATAAATTAAAGTAATAACATATTTAGTTATTTACAATGGTGTAAGTAAGTATGGGCAAGTTCGATTTGGGCTATATTTCAAACTACACCAAATCAAACAAAACCATTGTTTGTTAGTCCAGTTCGGTTTGAATTTAAATTTTTTTTTAATTGATTTTGTCTGTTTGGACCAAGTTTAAACTTAAAATCGACAACTTCTGTCTATCAATTTAAGAATCTTTAGTTGTACTAAATTGCATCGTCCGTTTAATAATTGTGTTATTTTTTTTTCAATCAAACTTATAAATTTTGTAAATTTTATATAGTGTTCACATAAGATTGACAAGTCATTTTAAAAATTGTCTAATCGTATGAAAAAATAAAACCTATTTTTCTAAGAAATGTATATATTTTTGGGCCTATTTTTCTATAATGGAAAGCAAGCTTACTAATTTTGGCCCTAAAAATCAAAACAGAATTTCTGAATTCCAATGGGCCTTCGTTGGGTTGGGCCGCACTACAACAATGAAGAATTTCGATTTCATCTCTTGCAGGTCGCAGCTAGCCTCAGCCGTCGTCGGCCAGTTCACCGCCTGAACGGTCAAACCTCCTCCAAATATAATCCGCAAAACTCAAAAAAAAAAAAAGAAAAAAGAAGAAGAAGAAATCGACCAACTTTCTATCTCTAGTGAAGGCGTGAGGCGGAAACCCTAATTCGATAAAAGTAATTAGGATCAACGATTTCTAAGCTCGGATAGAGATGGGGAAGAAACAGCATAGCAAAGACCGAATGTTCATAACCAAAACGGAGTGGGCCACCGAGTGGGGCGGCGCAAAATCCAAGGAAATTCGTACCCCCTTCAAAAGCCTTCCCTTCTACTGCTGCGCGTAAGCTTCACTTACTTGCAGCCTCTCTGCAATTCCAATCGTTATCTTGAAATTCATGCTTTGTTAATTATTCTTCTTGATGCAGTCTTACATTTACGCCATTCGAGACTCCGGTGTGTACCGCTGATGGCAGCGTATTTGAAATAATGTGAGTATCTTTTGATAAGTCTTAATATATTGTGAATGATTTAGGTTTGAGATAATACATATATTATTTTTCAGCATGAATATGGTATTTTGTTAATGATTGCAGGCACATTACTCCTTACATTAGAAAGTACGGAAAACATCCAGTTACTGGGACTACACTGAAGCTTGATGATTTAACATCACTTACTTTCCACAAGAATGCTGAAGGTTTGGATTTTAGTTTATTTTAAAGTTGATTTTATAGTTTGTAATCTTCAGTTAAAAGCATGATTATATGTGTGACCAAGTGTGGTAATGAATTGGTATAAAATGTTTGATGAACTTGAGTTTATAAGTTTCACTGAAGGATGTTGATACATAGGTCTTAATTTTGATATAAGCTGGCTTTGTCAAGGAATATATTACTTACTAAATATTTTGTAAGAGTGAAAACTTGAAAAGTGCCTAAACTTTGATAAATTTGTTTTTTTTGTGCGTAATTTATGTGGCGTTTAAGGATTTCTGCATGGTTTACCTTTGTTGAACGTATTTCTGTGACATTAGTTTTTCTGTTTTGGAACTGTTCATGGGTTGATGGTGATTGTTAACTGCAACACATTTGAAGGACTAGAGCATACTGTTATATTTGGTTTTGTACCCAGGGAATCTGTTGGTGAATTTTTTCACTTTCTCTGCAGGAGAGTATCATTGCCCTGTGCTAAACAAAGTTTTTACTGAATTTACCCACATTGTTGCTGTGAAGATTACAGGAAATGTGTTCTGTTACGAGGTTTGTTTTTTGGCTCAACATCAGTTACAGTTCTCTGTTTATAGTATGTTAATAAATCCTTTATTTTTGTACTCGTCTTATAGGCAATTAAAGAATTGAACATCAAGACTAAGAACTGGAAAGAGCTCCTTACTGATGATCCATTCACCAAGGAGGATATTATAACAATTCAGGTAATCAGTAGCTGAGAACTGATCCTGTTTAGCTACAATGATCATATGGCAGTAGTTTTCTCTAGCATGAATTTTACAGTTGTTGAAGATTTTTTGTTTTTGGTTGGCATGCTATGCAGAATCCTAATGCACTTGATGGCAAGGTTACACTTGAGTTTGATCATGTTAAAAAGGGTCTGAAAATTGATGATGAAGGTGAGATTTAACATTTTCCACTCTTAAAAGGTCAGTTGTAAATTGTCCTGTCCTTTTCATGATTGATATCTTCAGTTTTGATTTGCCAGATCTAAAAAGAATGAGTTCAGATCCAACTTATAACATAAACATTGCTGGGGATATCAAGCAGATGCTGGAAGAGCTTGGAACTGAGAAAGGAAAACAAACTGCATTGCTTGGGGGAGGAGGCAGCAAGGCTCAAAAAGAAAGAGCCGCAGCTCTTGCTGCCATTTTAGCTGCAAGATCGCGTATTAAAGAGGATTCCAAATCAGATTCAAATGGAGAGGCTAAAACCACTCAGGCTTTTAGTATTGTAGATGCTGCATCAGCTTCAGTTCATGGAAGAAGTGCTGCCGCAGCCAAAGCTGCATCCACTGATAAAACAGCTGCTCGAATAGCCATGCACATGGCTGGTGAGAGGGCACCTGTGAATGCAAAACTGGTTAGTAGTTGTTTACACAATTTGAATTTTCTTAGAGACAGCGGTCTATGTTAATTGCCCTAATCAATCATAAAACTGAAGTCAGTATTCTGTTCCTCTGTCCCTGGGGCTCTCAAGAATTACAATGTTTCAAGAAGTAAATGCAGTTACTTGTACTGGTTAACATTTTAGTCCATTTGTCCCAAGTTATAAACGATGCTATTTTGTCTCTAATTGGTAACTTAGATTGTACTAATGATTAGCTTGTGGACATATTTGAAATTCATATTTACGCATTGACTTCTGGTTTTGACGAAACTGTGGAATGGCTAAAGAAATAAAATGCAAATTGCAGTTTGGGACAGTGAGTGTCATCTAAAGAATCCTTCTTTTGACTTCAATCTTTTTTGCTCTATGTTAACTGACCATCCTAGTCAATAGGATATTTAGCTGAGTATAGGGTGCTGTCACTGCTTGTGTATGACTGTATGTGTTGGACGTTATTGCTTGGACATACCTGCGTTTCTGTTGAATTAAGGACTTATAATGTCAATATAACGGAATATTTTAGTGTTTTATGCAATTGAATGATGATCAGAAATCTACCGTTTATATTCTCACCAAACGTTTTTGTTTTATTGGTCACAATTATTGATGTAATATTACTACAGTTATGCAGAAATAGCCAAAAGTATCAGAAGACATGATAATCAATAATGCGATTTAACATGAATTTTCCTTTCAGGTTAAGAGTCGTTTTACCACTGGTGCTGCTTCACGATCCTTCACTTCTACCTCATATGATCCTGTCACCAAAAATGATTTTGAGTATATCAAAGTTGAGAAAAATCCCAAGAAGAAAGGTTATGTTCAGTTGCATACAACACATGGTGATTTAAATATTGAGCTGCATTGTGATATAACTCCTAGAACATGTGAGAATTTCATCACACTCTGTGAGCGTGGCTATTACAATGGAGTAGCTTTTCATAGAAACATAAGGTATAGTGACAGCTACTCTATTCAAATTCATTGTAAGTAACTTTTTATTTGGTTTATCAGCATCGCTGATATTGTTAAGGTATCGTTATCCATCTCTGCAGGAATTTTATGATTCAAGGTGGTGATCCTACTGGTACTGGAAAAGGAGGCGAATCTATATGGGGAAAGCCCTTCAAAGATGAACTGAACTCCAAGTTGCTTCACTCTGGAAGGGGTGTTGTTAGTATGGCAAACAGTGGGCCACACACAAATGGTTCCCAGTTTTTCATCCTGTACAAGTCTGCGAATCATTTAAACTTGAAACATACGGTTTTTGGTGGAGTTGTTGGTGGCATGACTACACTGGCAGCAATGGAGAAGGTTCCCATTGATGACAATGACCGACCTCTGGTGAGTTTCCTTGTTCAGGATCCTTCTTTTCAAAACTATGGACATTATATCTCTTGTATTGTTAATTTTTCATATTTGCCAATGAAATGGTAGTCTGCAAGGCTTATGCTAACTGTATTGTGTATATCATTGACATTATCTTCATAAGAAGCAAGACTTGTTTATTTAGTCCTCTTACATGGCTTTTCTCTCTTGACAATATTGTTTGGTAACATATGGAATTGAATGGTTGAGCTCCAAAAGAGTTTCAGTATAACAGAAGTTGTATGTGTACAATCTATGAAGTTCATGATTTTTTTGAAGTGTTGCTGAAGTATGTTTTATTTTACAAATAGCCATTTGTTTTAATTGCAGTGCTTGCTGGGACATATACATTTCAGCTTATTGACATTTACTAAATCCTTAAATCAACTACCGCCTGCCTGTTTCTTTCATTTGTACAGGAGGAGATTAAGATAACAAGTGTAACAGTGTTTGTCAATCCATACTCAGAGCCAGATGAAGAGAAGGAAGAGAAGGCCAAAGAAGAGAACAATGCTGAGGATGAAGATAAAGTTAGTTTCTGGAACCTTCAACATTAGAGCAATGTCTTTTTATTTTTCTCCTTTTCCAAATTTTGTTTTGCAAAAATATTAGCTGATTTTTATTTTGTTACATTTCAGGATAAGGTTGGGTCATGGTATAGTAATCCAGGCACAGGAGCTACAGAATCCAGTGTTGGTGGTGGAGGGGTTGGAAAGTACTTGAAAGCAAGGAATGCACCAACTGGATCTGCTGCTGATGACAATGGATTGACTGCCACTGGCAATGCCATAACCAAAAAAAGGAAAGTGGGAGTTTCAGCAGGAGAATTCAAAGATTTTTCAGGCTGGTGAGAGAATTCCCAAATCTTGTATCGTACCGTATTTGCTGACAGTGGTGATGAAAATGCTTTGGACCTGGTATGGGCCAGCACTGTAATGAATTATTTTTAAGTGAGCAGGAAACAGAAAAAGGCAGCTGTATGTGTATTTATAGTACTATGTACAATGATTATGAGGTGCATTTGGATCGGAATTTGTTTTAGTTTTCCTGACAAACGCAGTTTTAATTGTTTTCAAACTCACTCTCTCTCCAGAACTAATTGATGATTTCTGATCAGTTTCTGTTGCTAGTTTATCTGTAGAAACAGTGATATATTATATATATGCAAGAATGGATAGACTGATCTAATGGCCTCCAGCTGGTTTCAATTGAGATGTTAGAATGCGGAAGGAATTGATGATTAATGATCAAGTTCTTTGTTCAGAGATCTCAGGTGGTTTTTCTTTTTCCAACTTTGTTGAACAGTGTAGGACTCCTTTGAAAGAACCAATATCATTCGCTACTTTTCAAAACCCCATATCTTCAAAACTTCAAATGATGCATTTTAACAGCATGATGATGTGAATCCATGAGACATGAATATAATCTTGTTCACTAACTGGTTCTTTCTGCATTCAAGAAAAAGCTGAAATGGAACTGTCAATTTGGCGTGGCAGAGTAGCATAAACACATGGCCACAAAGTGGGTGACGCACAAGCAACGTAATGGGTGACGCTTGTGTTCGAATTAAAATTGGAATTTGGTTGAAGCTAACTTTGATTGGCTTCTCTATTCTAATATGTAGGCAACAATATCTACTATGGAGCGTATAATGCATGGATATAGACCACTTCATCTGTAATCAGTTTGCCTGCTTTTTAACAATGATTTCTATGATAACAAAATGTTGATGGTGTAATTACACCGTCGCTCTTAAACAAAACAGAAATTAAAGAATTGGTAATTATAGAAATGCCAAAAAGATTTCATTTGATGTTTGTTTGCTCCAATTCTCTCACTTTATACGTAGAACGTTAGGTGAGGAGTTAGGTGAGGAATCCAACATCGTAACGAACAATATTTATGCTGAAGTTTATTAACCTAGCCTTAAACTGATTGATCCTCGTTGATTAACTAAATAAATGACCATTTTAAGTCTGTTTCTTAAATGCCAGCGAATTTCAACGTCCTCAGTTTCTATATAATAACGTGTCGAGACTGCCTAAGACAACACTGTCTAAGAGACTCTCATTATAGTAATGAAACAGTTAGGTTAACTACTCTCATTAATCTTACATTACAAGTAGGACCTCTTCTAACATCATCAATGGAGAAAAAGTATATTTTTTTTTAAAGTTTGGACGCAAAAGAAAAAGTCGGTGACTAGGAGAGGTATGGACCCGGAGACTAATATATATATATATATATATATATATATACATACATACATACATGTACGAGTATATTTCACGTTCACAAACATCCATTTATGGTCCACTGCAAACGTTTTTCTGTTCAGGTCACGTACAATTTTCCTCTGATATATGAAGGTGGGGTAGGAATTGCTATCAAGTATCAGAAAGACGTGAAGAGAAAGGAAGACAAAAATAAAAAGCCACGAAGAAAGTATGTTTTCATGATGAACATGTCTGCTGCAGTAACTCAACAATTACTTTCTTTTCTTTTTTCTTTTTTGACTTAAAGAACATGAAATTTGCTTCTCTTAACGATTAATTAATCTGTATGAGTATTATATACAGTTGTGATTAAAATAAATAAACCCAAGTTGCATGCCATCACCATCCCAATTAAGAACAAAATTTCTATAGAATATATGGTTGAAGAAATGACATTGCATCTACACTATTGATAATATCAATTAATAATCTTGAAAGGAAATAATTAAGCTAATAAAAGGACCCACAAGAGTATTGAATATACACTAATTTAAAGCCTTTGAAAGTTTTTGTCTTGTCATGTTTTGCTATTAAGTATGTAACAAATTGACATGATGAAGAAAGAATTTTTAATTTGAATGGAATAACTGTATAACTTATAGTTGTGGGAATTGGAACCCTTCAACTTCAAGAGAATATTTCTTCAAAGTATATTTTTTTAATATGGGGATTAAGTCAAGCGACCACACCCAAATTGCCCTTTCATCCACAGCTTTTGGATTGGAAGATTGGTAATATAATTCACACTCTGTAGCCGAACGGTTTCTGGCATATGCAATGTTAGTTTCCAAGAAAAACTATTACTTATAACAATTCTCAGCAAAGGACAAGTAGTCCAAACATGGAATTCTCCTAATGATTGATGGAGAAAACCAAAGACAGTATATCAAGAAACTGTGAATATTCCAAGCAGATGTATGTAATGCATGTATATATATACCAAACTTGTCAAAGGAAGGAGAAATGAAAAAGGATCAAATATCACATGAAGCTAGAGAGAGTCACACAGATCCACCCAAAAGATCATGTAAAAATTTTGACCACTGATTCAAAATGTTAGAATGGGTGAATATGCTGACACAATGTAAGTGTGAATAGCAAGGCTGTATAATAAAGACAATGAAATATCGATTTTGTGCATAGAAAGAATTAAGATTGAGCTCAGTGACAAGAGAATAGAGACAATAGAAACTTATGGTGGGATTGTGGTGCAACCAGCTTAACTAGAAAGATAAGTTAAAAGGGGTATGTAGTCAAGTGGGTGGTGATACTTGGGTTGTGACATGGAAGAAAGCTATATATGCTTTGGGCAACTAGAGAAATGACCCAGTTTTTGTTGGTTCATGGTATGGAGTATATATTAGTGAGTGTTGATAAACTATAATATAATGAATCATATGAAATAGGAAAAAGAAAAAGAAAAAGAAAAAGAAAAAGAAAAAAAAAAGAAAGAAAGTGAAGAGCATGGCCTAGAACTTAGAGAAGGGCAAAATTTGTTATTAGAATAGAGCATTATTAAATGGCAAAATCATGTATGGGTTAGTGTAAATAGTGAAGAAAGGAAAAAGTAAGGGAAAATTGTGGCAGAGTTTGGAAAGGGATTAGGAGGCAAGGAATGTGAATGATTTGTGTGTTGGGGTGATGGTGGGTGGGTTTGATGATGATGATGCACGCCGGCAGCTTTATTACTCATGTCTTTCTCTATCTCGGTCTTCATCCAAAAACCCAAATGGCACGCCTGCTCCCACTAAAACCTATAATTATTATTATTATTATTGTTATTGTTATTATTATAACATATTTCTCTTTCACTCTTCCTTTATAACAATGAAAAGCTAACCCACTAACCCATTTGCTGATCTCTCCTCTTCTTATCTTTTTCCCTTTCTCTTTCATCTTTTGTCAGACATAATTCTATTCATTAGATCCTTCTTAGTTTTGACGGAGAGACCCTATATATATTAGTCAATCCTACCTAATTAATTATTTAAAAAAATTGAAAAACCGAAAGCATAAGCAAGAGATGGAACGCAGCCCCACTTCATCGTTCGTCGATTACACAAAAAGAAAAGCACATTTTTACTCAAACTTAGATTCCCCCCATCTCCTCTTCTTATTTGTGTTAATGAAAAACCCAAAGCTAAAATCCAATTTTAAGATCCTCCTTTAATCATTTCACTGTCCCAATTTCCACTGTTAAAAACTCAATCCCACACCGCCCCAACACCATCTTCCATTTTGTAATTCAAACCCACACACCCACTACAAACCCAACATACAATCCGAGTTTTTATTGATGCGGGTCTCTTCAGGTTAAATGGATACTTTGTTTAGACTAGTTAGTCTCCAGCAGCAGTCTGATCAATCTTTCAACTCTAGCAGAACCTCTAGCAGCTCTAGATCTTCCAGACAAAACAATCACTACCTGCAAGAAGACGAAGAATGCTTCAACTATTTCATGGATGAAGAAGACTTATCCTCGTCTTCTTCTAAACATCACTATCCTTATCATCAACCCCATCCTACTAACACCACCACTACCCCTACCACCACCATTACTAACACTAGTACTCCTACCCATCAGCCTTTCGAGTCCACTGACTTCTCTTTCTCTCCTTCTCGTGATCTGAATTTCGAATTCTCGGGCAGGTGGGCTACCGACATACTCATTGAAACAGCACGCGCTATTGCTGACAAAAACAGCGCTCGCGTTCATCAGTTGATGTGGATGCTCAACGAACTTAGTTCACCCTATGGAGATACCGATCAAAAGCTTGCTTCCTACTTTCTTCAGGCATTGTTCAGTCGTATGACTGATTCTGGTGACAGATGTTACCGGACTTTATCATCTGCATCGGATAAAACTTGCTCTTTCGAGTCAACAAGAAAGATGGTATTGAAGTTTCAAGAGGTAAGTCCTTGGACTACTTTTGGCCACGTAGCTTGTAATGGTGCAATAATGGAAGCTTTTGAAGGTGAAAGCAAGTTACATATTGTTGATATTAGCAGCACATATTGCACGCAATGGCCTACTTTGCTTGAAGCCCTAGCGACTCGCACTGACGAGACCCCGCACCTGAGGCTAACCACCGTAGTTGCTAACAAGTCCGCTGGTGGCGCTGGAGCTGGAGGTTTAGCCGCAGTGCAAAAAGTAATGAAAGAAATAGGTAACAGAATGGAAAAGTTTGCTAGGCTTATGGGTGTTCCTTTTAAATTCAATGTTATACACCATGCTGGTGATTTATGTGATCTAAATTTAGCTGAACTAGATATCAGAAGCGATGAAGCACTAGCTATCAATTGTATTGGTGCTTTACATACAATCACAGCCGTTGATAATCGTAGAGACATTCTGATATCAAATTTGAGAAGATTGCAACCAAGGATAATCACTGTTGTTGAAGAAGAAGCTGATCTTGATGTGGGTATTGACGGGCTAGAGTTTGTTAATGGTTTTCAAGAATGCTTAAGATGGTTTAGGGTTTACTTTGAATCATTAGATGAAAGTTTTTCAAGAACAAGTAATGAACGATTGATGCTGGAAAGGGCAGCAGGACGGGCAATCATGGACCTGGTGGCATGCTCGCCTCCCGACTCAATCGAGCGGCGGGAGTCAGCCACTCGCTGGTCACTACGGTTGCATGCAGCCGGACTTAGCCCCTTTTCGTTCAGTGATGAGGTGTGTGATGATGTACGCGCCTTGTTAAGGAGGTACAAGGAAGGTTGGTCAATGGCACAGTGCCCGGACGCTGGAATTTTCTTGTCGTGGAAAGATCAGAAGATTGTTTGGGCTAGTGCATGGAGACCTTGAAGTTGAACAGTTCAAGACAAGACAAGATTACAAATCTTGGAGTTGTAGAGTGATATCACACGTGTGAAATGTCTTTTTCGCCCGTGTATGCATGGAATGAACATTGTTGGGTTTGGTGTGTGTTGGGAGAGGAAGAAAGGATAGAGGGATGCAAGTAGGGATTTGCTTGATTTGAATAGGATCAATGCAAGTAATTAATTGATTTTCATTAACCTTTCTCACC
The DNA here is from genome assembly GCA_035584115.1 of Cedrela odorata. Taxonomy (NCBI): domain Eukaryota; kingdom Viridiplantae; phylum Streptophyta; class Magnoliopsida; order Sapindales; family Meliaceae; genus Cedrela; species Cedrela odorata. The sequence goes on from JAXCLQ010000014.1 coordinate 7,415,813, forward strand.
ATTTTGTGACTAGTTTTTGTTTTTTTTTTTTTTTTTTCTAAAGATAGGTTAATTATCATGGTTTTGATCATCATATGAAGAGTTTTTTTTTAACTCTTTTCATATACAATTCTACTGAAAAGCATGTATTTAACCTTCTAATATTGAATATTTTGGTCATCGTTCAAATAGCATATGAGATAATATTTGTGAGAGCCTTCCATATACTACATCGACACATGTACATTCAATTAATACAATCATATTATATATATTCACACACACACACACACACACACACACACACACAAAATTACACATTTGAAGACAAAAAGCACCTCTAATCTTTGAAGACACTCAAAACCATAGATAGTAGTTTAATTAATTTCTTAATTATTTAGATATATGGTTGGTGGCTTGGTATTAGCATTTATAAAAGTTTGTTTTTCATGATTTCTTTTTACAAGTAGGTCCAAAATTAAAATGGAGTTGTTGTATATTTGGTGTAACAAAGGTGATGTCAGCTCTAATGTTATTTAATTAATTTAAGAGTTAATAAAAAGGAGGATTAATTTGAATCATCAATAATTCAAACATTAACGATGTAAAGGTCTTTATCTAGTTTGGGGGCAATAGAATCTTAGGACGGTCAATGCATTTGGGGGAATCTTGGGGAAAAGGTTTTTAGGCACATTAGTGGCACAATTGTGCAGTGGGCAGCATGTTGTGTAGGTATATATGCTCTTCTTTGCTCTTTCATGCTTTTAAGCTAGTCCTATCAATGGCCCACGACAACCCTATGATCAATGACCCAAAAATAAAATTTCTTGTTCCATATATGATGATTTGATGTAAGGAGAGTTTGGAATTGCCTTTCGTAAAATATTTTTGACCCAAAAGTGTAAAAGCGTTTTGAATTGCTTTTTGGAAAAGCTCTTCCAATAATTTAAAATTTTGAATGTATATCCTTTGAAAAATGGGTATAATTTTTATAAGCAAGGATATTGATATGATTTTTACTTAGGTTTTTTTATAGTGAAAATAGGAGATTTAGGGTTTGAAATTCTCCCACATTGATTTTAAATATAAATTTATTTAATTTGTGTGTGAAGAATAGAAGAAACATTGTTGATTGTTAACCATGGTTTTCTTTTTAACTAAAGCACATTCAAACGCGCATTGCATGCAGAATATATAAATATAAAAGCAAGTTTTATTTAATTTTGAAATGTCACAAACATACATCCATACCCTAATGAGGTTACAAGAATTGGGTACTTTTTGGTACACAGACGAAGAAGAAGAAGAAGAGGTAAAGGGGGAAGGGAACTGCTTTTTAGGGTTCACATCTTAATCTTTTGATAAGACTTGCCCCCTGGCCTGGCCTCCACTTCCTCCACATTAACATTGCTTAGCTAGCAGCCTAGCCAAACTCCTTTTCATGGCCACTCCTTTTTGAAGCTCCCTTTTTGAATTGGAGGGGTTGGCCCATATATTGCCTCTTCTTTAGCTTTACCTTAAGCTTCAGGCTTTTCTTTCTTTCTTTCTTTCTATCATTGACGTTGACGATGACCATATCGAGTGAGCTGGTTAGCTGTTTACTGAATCAATCACCTTTTACTGGACCAACCAACCAACCAACCAACCAACACCTTCTCTCAAAAGGGTTTTATGTAAATCGTGTCGTTGCTTATCATGCACTACTTTTCATGCAAATGGAATGTAATTTCTCTGATGGTTTAAAAACTCCATAAACGAATTAAAATGTCACAGCTGACAGCACAGAATGCAATAACGAAAATTTGTTTATCTTCTTTAAAGAGGAAAGTGGATAAGCTAAGCTTAACTACTCCATCAGGGTCATAGTCTCTAACAGTCAGTCATTAGAAAACCCCAGCCTTTCCTACCTTTCTTCACCATTCAGGCGTGGGGACCAACCTATTTTAGCTGTGACATTTCAGTCAACTTGCCAATTTCACTCTATTCCATTTGAATTTGAAGGGTAGCTAAGCCCCTTAGACAATTGCACAATTTGATTCTTTTTTATTTTTTAATCACGCAAGGTCGATTCCTTTGGAGTGACTAATAAGTTAAAACAATATTATAATTGCTAATACCTAGCATAAAACTTGTAACTAGGTTGGTAAAAATTCCTTGCGCGATGGGGACGCGTGATCATTTCGTCTAGTTTGGACTGAGAATTGGGAATGAAATCGTCTACAAATTAAAAAATGGGATATGGGTGGGATGTATCTCCATCCCCATTTTCAAAACGAGATAGGGACGGGATGAATTTTCATTCATATTTTTAAAGTGGGACGGCGACGGAATCCCTATCTTCACCTTTTTCTTTTTCTTTTTTTCTGTTTTTATATTATAATATATTTAAAATTAAAAATAAATTATATATATTTTTTATTAATTAAAAAATTATTAAAATAAATATATAATAATTAATTAATATTAAATTAGAATAATCATTGAATTAACTTTTTTAGTATATTAATACAAGATTAATTAAGATAAAAATAACTTTCAAGATTTTATTTTTTTGTTTGTCAAATAAAATATTTTTTTACAAAATTAATTAAAATATTTTATATTTTTTTTCTACAAAAAATGAACACAAAATTTAACAAAATTCTAAAAATTTTATTTAATTTAATTTTTTTAATTAAAAATTAAAGTTATAATTTATCTATAAGTTAATTTATTGATATTTGTATATAAATTAAAATAAATTATTTAATTATAAATATTAGTTTATTATTTAATTTTATTAATATTTTATATAAATATTTATTTATTTATTTATTTAATATTAATTAATATGACCAAATTCCTATTTTAAAATAGAGACGGCATAGAAAATATAAATTTTTTTTCTCAAAACAGAAATGAGCCAAAAATGAAATAGCACTCCCAAAATGAAAACGGGATGGGCGGCCATCTTTGCCCATTGCCTTCCCTGCTTGTAACAAGGGCAAATGCTGATAGTCAACGAGATAGAATAACTTTATTTGTAATTCTTTTCTCCATAAACATTCACCCTTCTCAAAAACTAATATTAACATTACCTAGACAAAGAGATGTATAAGTTCACTGGCAGTGCTCCACACATAACAATGAACACATGTTGCTACTGTGTGAACTAAGAAGCAAAAGCTTTTGAGTTACAGAAACAATGAAACACCGTTGAGAGAATAATCCAAGAGCCTTAACACATGATACATTAGAATCATATAGAAAAATGGATCTAAATTTATATCAACCAGTCCATCTGGTAGGAAGTCTCCACTTTTTATGCCAATATATTGACACTCTCGACCATAAAGGGAACCCAAAATTGTACTCAAGCGGCCGATCAGCAGGCCCTCCGACTATCAAAGGTAACCATACGTATCTTGAGTCCCTCAAGTCAGCAGGATTCCATCGATCAGCCATGAAAATATAAGAACCTGGAAGCCCCGGTAAAGGTATTACATATGTGCTCTGTGCAAAAAAAGTTGTTTGTCGAAACACTTTGTTCCCTCCAATACATGGGTTTCCCATTGTCTCCCACGGCCCCATAATTGACTCAGCTGCATGGACCAGCGCTTCGTTCGGAGCCCATCCAGTGCAGCCAGAAGTGATCATGTAGTAAGTCCCCTGGTGCTTAAAAAGAGCTGGGGCTTCCCGATGTTCTCCCACAAGAATCCTTCTCACAACATTTGAGACATCAAGATAATCAGGGGTTAGCGGTCCAATGTGAAGTTCACTATTGTCCTCGGAAGAATAAATAAGATATGCCACACCATCATCATCTTTGAAGACTGTCATGTCCCTGCTTTCAAATCCATGAGGCCGCTTGCTATAGAGATAATCAAAAGGACCAGTTGGGTAATCACTAACGGCTATGCCAACAGCAGCTTTGGTGTAGTTGCAATCATCAATATGCATCCACATTACATACTTTCCAGTGTTCTCGTTGTAAATAACTTTAGGCCGTTCAAGCACGTTTAATTTGTGGAGATCATGCATCTCATTTGTCTCTTCTGCTGCCAACACAATGCCCTCATTTTTCCATGTCCACAAGTCCTTGGAGGAATAGCAACCGACTCCTATGATGTCAACCTGATTACAAGAGAAAATTCAATAACTCAAAGACTAAATTCTGGGAAGTAACAAGTTAAATTTGCAGTTAATGGTGAAACAGTGAACTATCCATCGTATAGAGGCTGAAATCAGGGACTACGATAGCATGAAAGGTTTAAGGCAATATAATTAAGGCACCAAAGCAGCTAAAAGCATATGAAATGACAAGCTGATACAAGGGAATATTAAAACCAGAGTCAGAAAACTAGATGGTGATATCACTCGAAAAACAAGCTAAGCCTAATCCTGACAGTGTGATGTTGGTGTCCAAAATCTAAAATCAATACACTACTAAACCTTCAACACGTTGATACCACAAAATTAGAGCATTGTAAGCCAGAGTAGTAGTGGTTAAAAACAGAGAGTGTTACATAGTAATGAATATTGGTGCTTCCTTATCATTTAGAAATCTGCTGAGAGAATGATAAATAAGGTAAAATAGAATTAGAGCTCTTGCTGGAGAACATCATACACATTATACGACTTTTGTTTGTGCAAAACACAATGTTAAAAGATAATTATGTCAGCAAGAAGAGAGTGCATGTCATGGGTGAAAGCATGTTGGACACAATAAATATGAAATGTCAAGAACAGAATGAGCAGTGGCAGTGACCAAGGGGTGAAATGGTACTTCAACCACACAGTTAAGCCTCAACGACAATTACTTCACTGATACAGGCTAACAGAAAAAGCATGTTTCAGATGCAGGCACCATGTAGAAGGCTCTCATATCAATAAGTGTCTTTAAGTCTTTGGAAAATGCTTAATTTTGTCCAACCAAGGTTTGGCAAACCTCAAATAATGGTAGTCGGAGAAGGGAGAAGTTCTAGCACCTTTCAATAATTCTCAATGTCATCATGTAACCTATAAGCACAAATTATTGGTAATGTTTAGACTCTCTTAAATCTTAAATCAGAAACTTATTGGCCCATGCTCTTGCAATTTTACAGATGTAACCACCTTCTTAGCTTCTCATCAAGTGTAAACCCATGTGAAGTTAAATCTCATGTTTTGATTTGCAATTGTATTAAAGCGTTAATGTTACTTCAATCTCAAGACCTCTTACTCCTCAACATCAATGTCCATGGCATTGCACCATTGGCCACACATATGAGTACCTCAGCAAATTCAATACTTTGAACATTTGCACCATGCCAGAGATGACAGATTCATGAGAAAATATTCCACATTGCAAAATGAGTGGAACTACTCTCATAACACAAAAGTTACAATGCTGAATACTTGTGCACATTGCTATCATTGAAACTTAAGAATATTTCATATTGAATTCTGAAACTTCTATCCGGCTTAAAATATTATTCACAAGAATATTTCATTATTACTTATTCTGAAACAAGAAGAAGCAACCCAAGGGTTGGATTAAATGCTAAGTCAAATTTTTCTGTCTGAGTTATTGACTAAATATTTAGGAAAAGAGAGAAATACAAATAGGATAAAGAATCCTTCCAGAATAAAGCTCCAGAAAACTAAAGCAAGTAAAGCCTCCTACAAAGAACCTAAAATGAGCAACTGCATCCTAAAGGAATTTTCAACATAGTAGCTCCTCTCTTAGCAAGAAAATGTGCCTAAACTGCCAGTGATGCAGCAACTTCAAACTCTAGGTGATATCAATAATTTCTCCTACGAAATACAAATGCTCTGATAACCGTCACTGTCCCTCTTTAACCAAAGAATAACCCAATTTGTATCTAAAATCTCTGGTCCTCACTAACCAAGACCCACAGAAGGAAGAAAAATCTCAACTTCAGAAGCCAGACATGTCTGAAGGCATAGAGAATTTCTGGATGAGATTACGATCATATGAAATTCTAACAAATTTGACAATTCAATTGGAAAAAATCAAAGTTGGAAATAAATTAGGGCAGAATGTAAAAATAAAATCCAGGAGTGGTGTAAGAAACCATTTCATAAATCACTCTAGATATGAAGCAAAATAATTATTGGATAAAATAAACAGAGCTCAACAACTGGAGTTCAGTTTTAAGCTTCATATTGGACAAGGTAAAAGATCACGTACAAGTACTACGAATTAGCATCAGCTACTCTATCCAAATGCATGCAGAAAGAAATGTGGTGAAAGTTATAAGATCTATGGAGTGCATCCTTAGAGACTTGAATCTAGTAATTAGCAACATGCTTCATTTGAGAAAAAAGATGATACATTCAAAACAGAAACTAACCCGTGCTGCTGCCTTCTTGTGAGCATGGTAAGTGGGTCCATCTTTATACTCTCCATACCAATAGTATGTCCCTGACCTCTCATCATATAGTATACCTCCTCCATGAGCTTGAATATGAGCTCCTTCAGTATCCAACCAAATCCTGCCTGGGTAGTAATAGAAGCTATTGTTCCCATTATCCTTCATTGGATCTATAACAGTTTTCATATCAGGAAAGAAAACATTCCTAAGTTGGGAATTCTCATCAAGAAATTCATCAATTAGTGTGGTTGTCCGCTTAGGTCTTCGTTTTGCAGCACGTGGTGATCGTTTTCCCTTAGGTGGGGGAATTTGAATATTCTCCTCTTCTACTTCTACTAGTTCACGGAATGATAGGCGATTACTTACTTGCAATTGGATTTCTCCACTAGTTCCATCTTTGCGGCTAACAAGGGAGAACAGATGAAGCATAAAAAGAAATCCCACCAAGCTCCACACCACAGTAGACATTGAACATCTGCTCCCTGCATTGCAAGGGAAAGTGGTTGGTTTTCTGTATTTGTTCCTCATCCTCATATTTCTCTTCCTTTTTATCTCCAAGAAAATGCTGCAATTAAGAAAATGCAACCTACGGAGATAATAAACCCGACCAAACATAAGTCACAACAATGCTAATCTATATCCGGTCAAAAAATGTTTTCAGAAACTACAAGTATAGGAACTTTTTGCAAGATTATGACAAAGAACTTCTGATAATTTAGTTGATTGTAACGAAGCCCCTGAAATTTTCAAAAAGCACTCTTTTATGATTGGTGTGCAAGATTATTGGTGGTCAAACAATAATACGGAACTATGAACTTCAAAATTTAATAAAGTAACTGCCAACAACAAAACCTATACTGAGAATTAAATTCAGTCCCAGCTTCAACCCAATTCATGTAACCACAAAGACCTACTAAAAAACAGAAAATCAGGTTCATTCTATACAATATCAATAAACAAAGAAAAGCTAGCATTTAGCTTTCCTAATCAGTTCAACATCGAGAGACCAAACCATGATATCGATTTTAAAACCAACTTCAATCCATCCACAACCAAGAGTTCAATCTCACATAACAGATCCACTGACATAGCTTAAACCCACAAAAAATCAACCCATACTTAAAAATTACAAAAAAAGAAAAAAAGAACCGAGACCAAAGACAAGAACTGGACTTACCTGCCATGAGTTGAGAACAATTTCCAGACATGGGTTTTGTTCGAACACTCCTTTTACAAAATTGAGAACAAGAAGAAGAAGAATATCAATTATCAAAACAAGAAAATAATTTCCCAGCTCACAAAATCATGTGATAACTCAAAAACTAAGCGAGGTCCAAATGAAAAGAGTGTCACAACTCAAAAGAATAGAAGGGAAGAGTAGTTAGGTTGCTTGTTTCAGTGTATAACCGGATCTGGGAGGGATGATGATCGTGACTTCGGAACAAATTCGTTCTTCCTTTTAACCTGTTGGGCTTTGGGGGTGTACCTGACGGATGGATATGGTCATGTGAATGTCTTTAATGAATGACGAATTTCCTTGCTTGAGCTGTGTATTGTGCTGATTTCTTACCATGTTACTAAATTAAGAGCATCCAATGAGATTCTGACAGTTCCAAAATTAAATTTTTGGTACAGTCAATGCTTATGTAATAAGTGATAGATACGATGCAACAAACAAACCCGTTTCTCATCTAAGATTTCATTTTTTTTTATTATATTAAATTAATTCACATAATTGGAAGCAAGAACAATTACCATTTTTGCCAGATATTCTGAATCTTTATTTATTCCTATTAATAGATTAATTACTTGTGGATATTGGACAGCAAATAAAGACAAGTAATACAATTAGTGTCCAATAAATGCTAGTAATCTTGAGCTAATCATATAATTAGTATTATATTATATTATATGATTTATGTCTGTCCATATATTATATATAATTATAATTATTGGTAATAAAAGCTGCGAGCTTGTGTGTATATTTATAATTTATTAAAGAAAGAAATCACTGTGCAATCAATAGTTCTTCAAATTTTATTTTATTTTATATATATATTTATATCTATAAAACCTTTCAACCATCGAGATAAATCACATATAAAATTTTGTTTGCATGTTTAATATGACCTTCATAAATACTAACATTTTTCAAAAATATAAAAATTAAGAAAAATAATTTAGGTGGATGTATTTTATACCCATTTAATAAAATTTTATAGCATAAAATATAATAATATATACCTTTTTATAATTAAATTGACCAATTATAATATATATAGTATGATTTCACTTGATGGTCCTGTACTTTTATTAAAATTGTTGTGTAAGGCTTTTTTTTTAATTTAATAATAAATTTAAATACTTTTTATATTTTATATAGTTGTATTTTGAATTTATGAGTCGAAAAAAAATCTTAAATGGGGTATGTACTCAATAAAAATTTGACACATTTTTATTTTAAAATTAATCAATTAAAATAATAATTAAAAACGAGTATATAATATAATTTTGTTTGATTATCTTTATTAAAATTGTCCCATATGATTTTTTTTCTAGTTTAATTTGTAGTATTTTTTTTCATTTATCATTAAATCACTGAATTTCTATAATTTTTTATTTATTGGTTGTCATAAATTCATAATAAGGCTTTGTTTTTCATCTAAAATATATATGAAGGAAAATTGATACTAATTTCCCAATGAAACATGTTCGGAATAAATAGCTATTGCTTGCAATATAATTAGAAATGTTGCCATTCAAAGATTGGAAGTATGCATTCATGCATGCATACATACATACACGCACACACATTTGTCCAATTCAAAATATATAAGTATATAATATCCATGATTGGAATAGTTGGCATCTAAATTTTAATTTTAAGATTAGTTGACCAAATTTCAGCATCATAAACAATATATAATTGCTAAGGTTGTTGGCTTGGCCTTGGGGGGACACTTAAATTAATTTGGAAGTGTTAATTTGAGGTTTCAATTATTATAACATTAAGAATGGTGGTGTTATTGCCACCTTTTTTGATATCCTCTTAAAACTATTTTTTAAATGTACCCTTTAATAATTTTATCACCTATTTTAATTATCCAAATAATTCTTCTCTAAATAAACCACTTTCTAACACATATCTCTTTCTTACTTTCCATATATATAAGATGAACCCAATAAAAGTTCAATGTTATGTTTATGATATAAAATTATAATTTTTTTTTTTATCAATTTAGATTTAGATCTCAGAACTTTATCACTTATTTACCTAATTATACTTATAGGTTAGTCATTTTATGTGTATAAATAATAATATTTATTTAAAATTTATCTTTTCTTTTTATCTTGTATTATTTGACTAATGGGTCTATATGATAGTTTAGGCGTTATATGGTATTGTTTTCGAACCATTATTTTTTTAAAATAAAACAAAATTATTTAGTAACTTATTATTATAATATTACTTAGGAAACGATTTTCTCTTCAAATTTTTTGAACAAAAATTTAGAATTGCATTTTTAGTATTTCTATTGTTTTTTTAAAGTGCATTCTCAACTAAAACTGAAATTTCATTTTCATTCAATGACCAAAAACTTAGTATTCTTATTTATCAAATATATTTTCACTAATTTATTTATCTTTCTACATTTTACAAACACGTTTTCACTATTTTCATTTCATAACTTTCTTTTAAAAATTACATTAATAAATGCATTTTAAATTAAAAACAAATTACTCTTTCAATTTTTCAATACATATTGCCAATATTAATCTTGAAAAAAGAGAAAAAAAAAATTCCTACAATTTTAACTTCTTTCTTTTTCAAAAAGACTAAAAAGTTTAAAATCACATTTTTAATATTTTTATTTTGTTGAAAGCGCATTTCCTAAACACAAAATAATAATAATAATAATAATTTTTCAGACAATACTTTGTTCTTGTTTATGTGCTATTTTGTTTATAATTCTCTAGGGTTCAAGATCAATTTGATATTTAAATTGCTTCATTAAAGTTTGGTTAAAATCTCACTTCGATTCAAATTTGGTTTAATTTAGTTTAAACCTTTTTTTGATTCAAACTCAATTCGATTTGATTTATAGTTAAAACTTGGTTTGGTTTAAATCTCAATTCGTTGATACTTGAATTTTAATGCTCGATTCAATTTACAATTTCTTTCCAATTAAAATGAGATATGGTTCAGTTTAAATTTCAATTTAATTTTAAAAAATTGAACCATATATAATTTATTCATCCATAATCCTAGACCATATGATCTCTTGTTATATTGATCATCTTAAAGCATGGCTTAAATTATTTTACCCAAATTTAAGAGCCATGCCAAGTTGGATATAACCTTGGAAAGGTTCACATAGCCTCACCTTATATCATTATTAGTGGTGGCTATTAGGTCGGGTTAACCTGTGACCTAGTCTTGTCACGCTCCGAACCTAAGATTTACTCCGTGATAACCTCCACAAACTCTCACGATGCACCATTTATACTTGGAATGCATCAAGAGGACCTGTAAAACTTTTCTTTATCAAAATCTGTATTACATTTTACAAATTATTTCCTTTCATCATTGGGATAGTTATCAATCATTGATCATTCAAGATCAAATCATTTACAACCGAGTTGAGCAAATATAAATGTTTACATAACCATTTAGTTTACAAATATTTTTACAAATACCTAAATAAATAAATATCCAGTGAAAACAAAATATATTAATGAGTTAAAGAAAAACCCACACAAAGTGTCAAAAACCCTTCAACAACTACCACTTATCCTCATAACCTGAAAACTGTAAGGGTAAGGGATGAGTATACGAATATATTTAGTGAGTAAATAAAGTACATAAATATATACATACATGCACATGCATTTCTAAATTATGATATTGATATTACTCTTCAACTTATACATAAAAATATATATACATGTTTGTTTAGATCAACTAACTGTAAAATAGTTCATATGTTTGCATTTAGTTTAAAATAACCAAACCGAGCAGACCATACTTTCTCCACCGCTACCATGACAGAGGTAACGTTGAAACCATCTGTGAGTCTTTTATGCATAAAACTATATGCAAAGAATTCTTATAAAATAGAAAATTATTTCTCATACTTTGTAAATTCATTTATTTTATGTAAAACATACATTTATAAGAATAACCATTTGTTTCACTGATGTTGGCTTCAAGTAGTCGCTTGGTGACACAAGCAACTGTCATCGTCATATCAGTCAAATCCAAAATAGCCTTATCAAGCCGTTAGGACTTTTCATAGGGTATCTATAATCGCAAATATGTGTGTGGCACACAGTGGACTTGCCCTGAACTTTCCCTTTTATACCAGTCCTACTGTGATTCTAATCACATTTGCGATCTCTTGTATGTCCATCCATATGCTACCTCTCTATATATATAGTAAATAAACAGGCTCACCGGCCTTATAACAATACCGGCCTCATCACCAATGTACATGCATAAAACAAATCATTTTCAACTAACAATTATAAAATATATAAATAAATCAAACCTCTTCGGTCATTTCAGTTTGTATATCTCATAGATTTTTAACAGCAGACCATATATAAACATTTTTCCAATATCAATATAAAGCATATGAAAACACATTCATTTCAAGCTCCATTTTAACAATAAATTATTTGTTCAACACATAAGTATACATATAAGTATCACACACATATATTTACATGTTCATGTATGTATAAATTTATTCACAATAAAGGAAGGATAACCACTCCCACTAAAGATCTTTGCGCCCATTAGGTCTTCGTCTCAGGTTCTCGAAGTCTAATACCACATATATAAATAATCATGAACTCCACGATTCAAATAATTATACTCTAATGCATTAAATGTAATACTCATGGAAAATGTTACTAAAATTCTTTAATTCGACGCATTTCACTAAGTTTATCTAACTAAAGTTATTTACCCGATTTCCAACAATGAAATCCTATAGCCAACTTATTTTAAATTCTCATTTTCATCTACCCCAAATTTACACATTTTCGTTTAAGTAACCAAATACAGTTTAGATCAAAGTTACTGTAGCAAACAATTACTGTTTAAATCAAAGCTATTATAGCAAACAGTTACTGTTCATATCAAAGTTACTGTAATAAATTCAAATTTACTATAATACATTTAAAATTACTGTAGCATCTAAGAGAAAAATAAGAACCAACACTTCAATCAATGTAAAATCAACTTAATACTACATTTCCTACTCTAATTTAATACAATCTAACATTTCATATGCAAAATTAAGTGTAAATTTCTTAAATAAACAGTAACCCAAAATTCAATTCATACTCAAAAACTAAAAATTAAGCTTCTAACAAGTTAATAAGTTTATCAGTAACTAGTAGTAGCTTGTAGAAACCTTTAATTGCTGATTAATTGAAAAAATTTAGGAAATTTTCTTCGAAACTAAATTTTTCTCTTTGTTATTTTCTTGCCAATTCTAGACCAAAATAGTACTAAATTAAAGAGGAGGTGATGTGAAATATCTTGTAAATCGAAATTTGAAGAAAATCGACTAAATTTAAAGTGATTGGCCAAAAATCGAGAAAGAGGAAGAGAACTGTTCTATTTTTTAAAGAGAGACGAAGAAGATTGTAAACTGGAAAGAGGGCTAATTTCTTTTATTTTGATATACGCAATTTCAATGAGACCACTATTTTTTTAAATTTTTTTTAAAAATAGCTCAAAACTTTTTAAAAAATTTCTTTTTAATCCCTATAAAACCCAAAAATAAATTTTTTATTTTTGTCGGTCTATGATCCTCTATTTCAATTTGTTCCTTTGAAAAATTCTAAAATAATCTTAAATATTTCTAAACCTTTATAATTAATTCCAAAATCAATTATTTTAAATTTTCTTTTACTTGGTTCCTTTATCCAACTTCAAAAAAAAAAAACACTTTTATTTTACCCATATTTTAAAACCAATTTAAGTTTATCTAAGTCTCAATAATATTTCAACTAGCCTTGAACTATGCATGTGTGAAAATAAATGTCATTTAATGAACAAGGTTTACAGGCTTGGCCAGACTCGAGAAAAACTAAACCCCCACCGACCTATGTGAGCAGTACACGGACTGGCTGGGCCGATTAAGGGTCTGTGAACATAGGTTAGGCCAGATCAAAGTAGAATGAATAGAGGGCTCGGCTCATGTGAACTCGGAATCGGCTGAATCCATAAGATTGCTAGCCCGGTAAGCCAAATCAACGGATCCGAGCCATTTTGACTCATCGAGTCAAATAAATTTTTTTAAAAAATTAATAAACTAGTGGCTCCGGGCAGAACTGGCTGTCCCAGAATGGTTCATCTCCACAGGTTTGGCCAATTTTACATTTTAAGAACCGCGATCTGGCCTTTTAAGTCTTCAAGTCCAAACCTAAACTGAGATAATGGGCTCCCAACCTGGCCCAGACTGGCCCGAACCCACTAAATTAAACCTGTTAGCCACCATGAATCATTATGACCTCGGATTGTGACAAAAGTGAAGGTTATGACTTTCGTCAACAGTACAAATTAACGTTTTTAAGGCCAGTCATGTTGGATTGAATCTAGTCTTATTTTAACACATAACGAGTTATTTGTGATTAATACTAAAGATGTTATGTGAAAAATTAAAATAAGGACAAACACATGTCCTATCTTTGAGAACTGATAATCTCCCGTGCTTATGGTAACTAGGCATGAGTATGGGAGTTACAAATGATTGAAATCGCAAAAAAATTGGCTCTACAAAAGTTACAAATACAAGCTCCATTAGATAGAGTCTTTTATGTCTTTTTATTTTCATGTTTTTTAACATATTAAGTGATAATAACTCTCCTTCTAATTTTGACCTCACTTATTTAATCTTCTTTTTGCTTATCTCATCGCCTATTTTTTCTTTTTTATTTATTATTTCTCTCTTCACAAATTTTTAATCTCTCCATCAAAACATTTCACATTCCAAAAGTTACTCTTACTCAAACGAAGGTGTAGTAGAAAAGTAAAATAAAAACTAAAAAAAAAAATTGTCTCTATTTTATTGCTTTCATATCATCACTAACTAGAGTTTATTGAATTTTCGTTTATTTTTTTATTGCAAATTTTATTCAATTAAAATTTAGAAATAAGAAGTAAGCATAAAAGACCCAAAAAAAATTCTTTATCCATCAAAACTTTTAACATTCCAAAGCTATCAACCTTCTTTTCCATAACAAAGGAAAACAATAGAAAAAAATAACGCACCCTATGATATACATATTTAAGTTAAAAAAAACATATAATAACTATTTCAAAAAATAAATTTAGTAACATTTATAAAAAATATATATATATATATATATATTTTATTATTTTTTTTTATCATTTTATTATATTTTTATTTGTAACAAAACTAATCATCTAATCTGTTTTATAGAAATTATAAAGTTTTTTATTATCACCCAACAATCAATCTCTGGAATTATACTCAATTTTTTTTTTTTTTGCTTATTATCCAACAATTTTAAAACATGCATGTGAATTATATTTGTACTAGAAAATCTAAAACAAGTAATCTCATTAAAACACCAAAATCTAAAAAAAAAAAAATTGTGTAATATCAGTTATTATTATTTTTTATATTAATAAAAGCCAACACAAGTAAATTTTATCAATTACAAAGAAAATGGGTCTATATGATAGTTTAGGTGTTATATGGTATTGTTTTCGAACGATTATTTTTTTAAATAAAATAAAAATATTTAGTAACGTATTATTATAATATTACTTAGGAAACAATTTTCTCTTCAAGATTTTATAACAAAAATTTAGAATTACATTTCTAGTGTTTGTATTGTTTTTTGAAAGTGAATTCTCAACTAAAACTTAAATTTCTTTTTCATTCAACGACCAAAAATTTTGTATTCTTATTTATCAAACATATTTTCACTAATTTATTTATCTTTCTACATTTTACAAACATGTTTTCACTATTTTCGTTTCATAGCACTCTTTTAAAAATTACATTAATAAATGCAATTTTAAATTAAAAACATATTACTCTTTCTATTTTCCAATATACATTGCCAATATTAATCTTTAAAAAAGAGAAAAAAAATCCTACAATTTCAACTTCTTTCTTTTTCTAAAAAATTAAAAAGTTCAAAAGCACCTTTTTAATGTTTTTATTTTGTTGAAAGTGCATTTCCTAAAAAAACAACAAAAAAAATATTTTTCGTTAAGTGATAATACTTTTCTTCTTGTTTATGTGTGGTTTTATTTATATTTCTCTAAGATTCAATATCAATTTGATTTTTAAATTGCTTCATTAAGAATCCAGTTAGATTAAAATCTCATTTCGATTCAAATTTGGTTCAGTTTAAACCTTTCTTTGGTTCAAACTCGATTTAGTTTGATTTATAATTCTTTGGGTTTAAAATTAGTTCGATTATAAATTAAATAGGTTAAAACTCGATTTGATTTAAATCTCACTTTGTTGAAACTTGAATTTTAATGCTCGATTCAATTTACAATTTCTTTCCGATCAAAATGTGATTTGGTTTGGTTTAGACTTCAATTCAATTTTAAAATTTTGAACCGTATATAATTTATTCACCTCTAATCCTAGAGCATATCATCTCTTGTTAGATCACTCGTCTTAAAGCATGACCTTAATTATTTCACCTAAATTAAAGAGTCAAACCAAGTTGAACATAACCTTGTAAGGGTCCTCGTCATCTTACCTTCGAACATTATAACCTCGAATTGCGACAAAGGTGAAAGTTATGGCTTTCATCAATAGTACAAATTAACATCCTTAGGATCAATAACTTTGGATTGAATCTAGCCTTATTTTAACACATAACAAATTGTTTGTGATTAACATCTAATGATGTTACATGAAAAACTAAAATAAGGACGCGTGCCCCATCTTTGATAACTGATAATCTCCCATGATCATAATTGTAACACCAATTCACTAAAACTTTTGGTAGAATTTTCCTTTATAAAATGAACATTCCACAATAATTAAAACCTGTAAAAAGTCTCTAAACACTTTCAAAAATATGTTCAAATTTAATAACTTCCTCTCAACATCAAAATATAACCAATATTTAAAGTTAAAGTATTTATCTACTAATTTAAAACTATACAAGTTGTATTCTCTTAATTACACATACAAAATTACAACAAAAAGTCATTTAGCTGAAAAACCTCTAATCCATTTTAACTACTCATTTTCAACCTTACCCAAAACCTGAAAAGTAGGGTGAGATAATGCCTACTAGATATTTATATACAATAGAAGTTTTAAAGTTGAACAATACATAATTTATTTTTCAAAACTCCAAGAACATTTTAACAAACAATGTACAGAAAAATTTAAGATTTAACTTTCATAATAAATTTCACTTAATCAATTTTATGCGTAAATCTGGGACATTATTTATAGGGATTGCTCCCTAAAATCATTATGTGTACTTTAGAGGTTCTATACCCAGAGACCATCGCCTCAAATTTCATCTTTATGGTTTATTTAATGAACTCCAAAAATTCTAAAATTTTAACACTAAACAATAACACATGTCTACTAACAATATGAAAAATTTCAGAATTTTATTCCTTCTATATACAAAGTTATAAATTTCTAAACTCAGCATCATCAACATATATTTTTTTATAATTTTCTCAGCAACCACTACCTCATATGTCAATTAAAACTCTTTCAAATTTCACAATTTTTCTCAAATTACAAAGAAAATTATTAATATATAACTAAACTGAAATCAATTTAAGTAGTAATCCTCAAATAAAATAAATCAAGTTTCAAATCTTTTTTTCCCCCTTCTTCTTCTTTCTTAGCTTTCTTTGCTCTTCACCAATGCTCTCTACTTTATCTCTAATTTCCAAATAAAAAAGGAAAGCAATTAAACATTTTTTTGTTCTTCTACCTTGTCCCCTCTCTCAGCTCAGCCTCGTTTTCTCTCCATTCCTCTCGGCTTGAAGTTCTCCCTAAATCAAAATTTGATTTTGAATAGCCAAGCCCATAACTAAAAGCAAGCTTCTGGTTTTTATAAAAAAGGCAAGGCCAATAATTGATATCCTTGGTCCCCTTTACTTTGTTACAAGCTTTTAACAAACTACACGTATTTCATAAGACAAATTTTTCCTTGGGCTAAATTGCTTGCAGCTAACACATGGACCCTTCCTTTTCAATGTTTTCACTTTATCTAATAAGACAAAATATACTAAGACAAAACGTAAACCAAATATCTCCACTTTATAATACAATAATAGATCAATAATATATTAAACTGTTGCAATAAAAACTAGGCATGATCATGGGAATTACAAACAATTGAAACCACGAAAATTTTTAACATTCCAAAGTTACCAACCTTCTTTTCCATAAAATAAAGTAAAACAATAGAAAAAAAAATAATTCACTCTATGATATTTAATGTTTTAAGAAAAAATAGTGTTACAATATTTCAGTTGGAAAAACATACAATAATTATTTTTTAAAAAAAATTAATTTAATATTATTTATTAAAAAAATGTTTTATTGTCTTTTTATCATTTTATTATGTTTTTTATTTGTAACGAAACTAATCATCTAATCTATTTTATGGAAATTATAATTTTTTTTATTATCATCCAACAAGCAATCTTTGATACTGATTTATTTTTTTTTCTTCTTATTATTCAATAAGCTTGAAACATGCATGTGAATTATATTGGTACTCGAAAATCTAAAACAATTAATCTCATTAAAGCACCAAAATATATATATATATATAAATTGTGTAATATCAATTACTATTATTTTTTATATTAATAAAATCCAACTCAAGTAAATTTTATTGTTAAGAATATTAACTTTTTGCAATTTCTCTAGTTTTACCTTCGTTGTAGTAAGAATAACTTTTGGAATGTAAAAAGCTTCGATGTAGAGAGGAAAAAAAAGATTTTGTGATGAGAGATATAATAAATAAAAAAGATAAAAAAAAAAAATAGGTGATGAGATAAAAAAAAATAAAAGATTAAATAACTAAGAGAGAAGTTAAGAGGAAATATGGAAAGTAAAAAGGAAATTATATAAAAAAAAACCCCTATGTAATTAAGTATAAAAAATCTCTGCATTTATTGCATTTAATCTAA
>JAXCLQ010000014.1:7443106-7530502 GCA_035584115.1 Cedrela odorata
AAAAAACTATCTATCTCTTATCTTTATAGTACAGAAATTAGTTTGCACTCTTGTTGAGATAAATGCTTTGAGGAAATAACTGAAAGATTCAAAGAACAAGATTAATCGCCTTTGTGAAATGGATTATCTTAAGCTTACGATTAGGTTTTCCGAAAATGGGTTCTCTCGAGGAGTCTTATTTGTAGAGATAACAGCACTTCTTGGAGGAGTTTGAAATTGATTGAATTCTTTCTGTTGTATTACATCAATGTCTGGTTTAGGGCTCATTTGTGATAGATTTGCTGCCTACTCACCTTTTGAAGTTGTTTAGTTTGATTTGATGATGAACACTATAGTAGGAGTAAGTTTGGTCTATCTTACTTATGGTTTTGTGTCGTTGGAGCTGCTTCTTTTAATTGGAAGCAAAAATTCAGCGTGTTTCTGAAGAATGTGCTCTTTCATTATTATGGTACTTCAGTTTTAGTAAGGAAGGATAAGACTCTGTATTTGATGCAGTTAAACTAGATTAATGCCGAATTCTTTGTACTGAAAGGGCAGCTTCCTTCGGGATGGATTCAATTAGTCTATTGACAAAATTGTGGCCCGTAACTTTAAGCTTTCACTAGCTTCAATCATTTCTTCTTGTTTTATGTTATGCTTCCTGACTGACTTTGCTTACATACCAGATGCTGTGCTATCTTCATTCTTCAGCTTCTGCAATCGAGGCTGTAACACCTTAATGCCATTCTGTTTTTGCCATCATAATCCTTTGATTTATTAGTATTTTTCACTTAGATGGTTGATATTGTTGGTGTGTTTGGGATAAACCCTACCTACTATAGTTACGAAAACGATATAAATATATAGTTACGGCGCAAAAATGATATAAATATACAAGTATCAATTTATTTTATAGTTGTTAAATAAATTGAAAGCGAAAATAATAAAATATATTTTATTGTATATCTAAATAGAGTTTCACGTATGTATTTAAATGTACTCTAAAAAGGTTTTTAAGAAAGACAGGTAGGATCATAACAATTTTACTTAAAAATCAGACTTTTTAAATATTATAGCGTTTATGACAAAATCTTCCTAAATATGCAAATAACCATATAATTACACTATTTATCATTATAAATATATAATAATAATTATCAAAATAAAAAATTAATTAAACAATATATTATACTTTACTAGTTATAAAAAAAAAGCTTAGTAGAATCTCTACTAAAAAAATGATCTTTAACTTGTTTATTAAGAATTTCGTAATAGAGAAAATCTGAATTCTCAAAAGTGTAGAAAGATTTTAGAAGTAATACCATTTTTTTTTTTTATATTTAAAACCAAAATTCAATTGAATTTATATAGTATGTAAGTTCAAATAATTTTCTTATATGTGTCAATACATATGTCATAAAGCTTTACACTAATCAATATTTTGCAAAATTTTATCACTACATTTATTTACACATCATATTTAATATTTATATATCATACTTAACATTTACACATCATACTTAATGTTTACACATTATACTTAATATTTACACATTGACTATTTTAATAAACTATTATAATTAGTTCATTAATTAATTTAATCAACTTTTAATTAATGTTACTCAAACCTCTAATATTCACACTCTATGTTGTATGATTCGCTAGATTCATATTTATAAGATAATATTTATAATTTATTTTATAATTTTATCTTAAACATTAAAAATTATTTTCAATGACTATTTTGATCAAACATTGAATCTAATATAATACTAAAAATTATAGAATATTCGCCTCAATCACATGGAGTGACATATATTTTATTGAATACACACCAACTTTTATGAGTGTCAATCTATTTCCAACAATTATACGAAAGTTAGATCATAAAAGACTTTAAACATATATAATGTCTAAGAATAGAAGATTACACACAAGACCATTGTGGTATTTTAAGTAAAAAAGAAACGCATATATTTACTAAAATATTTGCTATTAGAACCCACTCATATTGTTGTTATATATGTTCATTTACATCTGGCTCCGTATTACATTGCCTTTATTTATTTCTTTCACTAATCAGCCTTCTGCTTTGTATATCTCAACGTCTATAATACTAGTTAGCCACAATCAATATATTGGAATGCATATCTAGCTTGATAATTTGAATATATTAATAAAATAATCCAAGATTGAAATTTATGTAACATAAATTTACTTCTTATGACTATTCACCTTTGTAAAACGTTTCTTTTATATCACATTGTTATAATTATTTTTGTGAGGTATTTTCAAATACCTCTTTTGAGGTTTAACAAAATTACATATAGAAATAATTTTTTTTGAAAATTAATAAAAAATACACATCAACAATAAAATCGTTATATTTGTATAAATAATATTTTCTTTTTTATATAGCCATTTAAAGTTATTTTCACGTATCTCCTCCGAGAATTGAAAAAATCATACATAAATATATTTTTTTTAATGAAAACTAATTGAAATTATTAATTAAATATAAAACGTATTGAAATTTAAATATAAACGTATCAAATAAAAAAACAAAAATACAAAAATATAACAAAAAATAATTTAATTCAAGATAGAACATATTAAATCTAAAATACAAAAATATAAATATAACAAACTGAAATTTTACTTAAAAAAATATAAAATATAATAAAATTTAAATATAAAATGTACTAAATACAAAAAAAAAACCATATATTTAGTATACATACATCACTTGGATATCAAAAATGACATGCTTATTTGTTACATTAGAAAAAATATTAATCACAAGATTAAAAGGGTGTTTTTTTTATTAATTTTTATGAAAATATTTTTTATTTATGATTTTCTTAAACATTAGGGGATGTATGTGAACGATATTTTTATTTATTAAATATAAAAGATAAAATTTATTTAATAATTAACGATTAAATATAATAATTTTACCATTAAAAAGTATTTTTTTATTAAATTTTTAAAAAATATATTTTTAGATATAATTTTTCCAAATCTCAGGGACGTATGTAAAAATATCCCTTATTTTTTCTATTATATTACCGTACATTTGCAACGCGTGCTATTTTAATGGTGAAACTTTTACACAGAGCAACCTTAGCCATTATTGGGTTGCTAGTCCCGCATGGAAGCACAACCAGTTCCTCTTCACCTTCCCGCACCAGCACAATTCGAACCCAATACCGAAAAGATCAAACAAAAACTCCTCCAAAATGGCGTCTTTCTGACACCCAAAATCCTCCGGAACATCCGCAAAAAAGAAGTCCAGAAACACAACCGCAAGGTAGCCAAAATCCAGTCCCAAACGCTAAACCCACCACTCACGCAGTCCCAGCAACAAGCCATCGCTGAAGAACAACATTTCCATACCCTCAAACGCGAGTACAAGCAATTCACCAGAGCCGTCGCTGCAAAAACCGGTAACCAATTAGTAGGAAAGCCCTGGGAGAGAATTGAGAGACTCAAGTTCAGAGAACTCGCGAGTGGGAATAAAGAGTATGTTGGTGATAACTTGAAGAGAGAGAATTTGAGAGAGTTGAAGGAAATGTTCGAGAAAGATTTGAATTGGGTTCTTGATAACGACATTGAAGTGGGAACTGATGATTATACTGAAAAACGGGAGCGGGACTCGGACCCGGCCAAACGGTGGCGTAGTGAGGCAGAGGCAATTCGAGTTCTTGTTGATAGGTTTGGACTTGTGATTTTCGTTGCTAGTATATTACTTTGAAGGTCGATTTTCCTTGACCTCCTATGAAATTTTACTTAAAATACAAACAGATTCTACTGCTTTAATTTTTTTTTCCTCTTCTATAGGAAGGTTTTGAACTAATCTATAGAAGGTTTGAGAGGATTATTAGAATTTCAAAGAAGTTTCTAAAGAATTCTAAAAGTTAGTAGTTCTGTCTGAATTTTAGTGGAAACTTCAGGTCAATGAAATTTGCACTACCTGAAAATTTGTTTCTGGTGTTGTTATTTCATGTTATATATATATATATATATATATTGTTTCTTGGTGTTAGGTTGAGTGAAAGGGAGATTACTATGAAGAACTGGAAGTTTGTGAGGATAATGAAGCAGTCAGGATTGCTCTTTACAGAGGGTCAGTTGCTTAACATATTAAAAGGGCTTGGAGATAAGGGGAGTTGGAGACAGGCGATGTCAGTTGTTAAATGGGTTTACGGACGCAAGGAAAAAAGAGATTTAAAGAGCAGGTAAATTTGTTACATGTTGGTTTCAAAACTATTTGTAACTTGTTGGCCATTCTATTATACTAGCATTATTGATATTGGTATATTATGAATTGTTGAAGAAGATAGCATCTTCCTTGTCCGAAGGTTCTGAGGTAATAGAGCAGAAATGTGGATTATTGTTCATGCCTAGCTAGGAAACTGTGCTTATAACCGCTGCACTTTTTCAAACACATTCACTCTTAAGTGTGCATGGTATGAGAAGCTGGGGTATTTGTTAAGCTACTGTTGTAGGTATTGGGCATGCACTTTTGCGATGGTAGATTATGAATGAAACTGTCCCTGGCCTGATTTTAGCTATTGGATTTTTGTTAAGTAGGTTTTTATGGTTTAGATATTTATTGGTTTTAAACTATGTGCTAGAGAGGGCAAAGCTGAAACTTAGAGTTTGTTGATGTTGGCAGTGTATTTCACCTTTAAATTGTACTTTTTTTTTGTTATCACTGTTGCTTACTTTTATACTCTACAAATGTGTTTCTGCTTACTCCCATTCAAAAAAAATATTGTCTTCCATATAAGCTTGAAGAATGTGTGATTTCAATGTGTTACCCTTTTATAATTCAAAGAATTAACTACTTTTGTAGGTTTGTTTACACAAAACTGTTGTCAATTCTTGGGAAGGCTGGGAGGCCCCAGGAAGCTCTTCGCATTTTCAATCTAATGCTTGTAATATTCCACTAATTTTGTAACTTTATGCAGAATTTTTGTTTTTCTCTTTAATAAAATATGTTATGTTGTCACTGGATTGAATCTTACACTCAAGTCATTCAGGAAGATTGCAATATATATCCCGATATAGCTGCATATCATAGCGCTTCTGTTGCACTTGGTCAAGCTGGTCTTCTAAAAGAATTGGTGAAATTAATTGAGCGCATGAGGCAGAAGCCTTCCAAACGAATAAAAAATATGCGCAGCAAGAATTGGGACCCAGTCCTTGAACCTGATCTTGTTGTATATAATGCTGTAAGAGAGCCTATGTTTGTGATTTATTTTAATTTCACTGACATTTATAACATGCATGTTCACTTAATTGCTCCACCTCGGCTAAATATCTTTAGGTCCTGAATGCTTGTGTTCCATCCCGTCAGTGGAAGGGTGTGTTTTGGGTGTTCAAGCAGTTGAGAAAGAGCGGACTGAAACCTAATGGAGCAACATATGGACTTGCAATGGAGGTAAGCACTGAATCATGATGTTTATGGGCGTGCAATTTTCGATTGCAAAAGTTATTTTTATTCATTATGCCTAAGTAATCAATAACGTATGTTTGGGAGGTTCTAGACGTGAAAAGTAGAATGACTGTAAGGGGATGTCATCCATGTGAATTCTTGTGCTATCATTTTCTATTGGTTGCCTTTCCAGCAAAACATTGCTGATCTCGTGAAAACCAGATTGCAGTTGCCAGATAGTGGTCAAAATAAGATGCTAAAATAGTTTGGAATGAAGACTGGTGTTAGGCATATGTATATGTGATAACTTTATTGTTATATCTTTTACCAAAGCTTAGATCAGTTGTGTTTGGTGACTGGAAAACCCTTCTATTTGCAAATGTTGTTCATCCTCAAAATATACTTGAATTCAAGTCTTACAGGAGATGCTTATTGAAAGGTAATGTTGCAATCTGGAAAATATGACCTTGTTCACGAGTTCTTCAGGAAAATGGAAAGGAGCGGAGAGGCTCTAAGGGCACTTACTTATAAAGGTAGTTCTCTTTCTCCTTTTTGAACAACCATTGATATTTGATGGCTCATACCTATTTAATTGTGATTTTTCAGTTCTTGTCAGAGCTTTTTGGGAGGAAGGTAAAATCAATGAAGCTGTGGCAGCAGTCAGGGACATGGAACAGAGGGGAGTAGTTGGAACCGCCAGTGTGTACTATGAGCTGGCTTGCTGTCTTTGCAATACTGGGAGGTGGCAGGATGCTATGTCAGTGGTGGGTTTCTTTGTTTGTAGAGCTTGGATCTATTGTGGCTAGTATTTGAATTCTATGATATGCATGTAGGATCTGTTAATGAATATTAATCAGGCTTTAGAGATAAAGAATCTCCAACTACTGTGATTTTCCACAATCTGTTTTCTTCCATAATTTGCAGAGTTCCTTTTCTTTTTTGGTTTCCCACTTCCACATCCCCCCACCCACCCCTTACCCCCCATCCTTGAATATTATTCTCATTGGATTAATCTCTAAATGGAATTTTATTTTCCATCCATTTTATGCCATAAAAAACGGCTAGGGATAAGTTTTAGAAGATGAGTAATACTTCTCTTCTAAGTTTGTATTTAAGTGATGTGAAGTGATTTGGGACTGTCGTATGGACGATAGAACACTATAGCAAATGATATGATATTCTCAAATCAGTGTCATATCACTTGGGAAGGATAGTATTAATCTATATAAGACTGATCATTTTTGCAAACTGTGGTGAAAGTTCCAGCTTGCAATACCATAGTTTGATTATTGTTCACACTGGTACTGTGTTTATGAAAACAATGGCCACAATCTTAGCATGTTTCTTTATGTGTCAAAGATTTAGGAACAATGTGGAATGGGAATCATCCTATTCTGGGCTATCCTTTGGTTGTTCTGAAATCTTTAGTGGTTTAGATATTTTCTATTGGTGATGGAGTTAATAAATATGAACAATTGAACTTCTAATCCTTCATCAAATATCATTTAGATAATTCTTTTTATTTCTTGTTCATTGAGCAAATGAGAAAGTCCTTGCCTATTATAATTCACCTTGCAATAAAACTAAGCAATTGTCAGGAGTACAACATATGACATCATGTGCTTGTTGGATCTTTTTTTAAAATAAAAATAATAATAGTTCTCTCATGTTATGGTTTTTATATGTATTCTATACTAGATATAGATCCAGAAGTTACAATTTCCTCTATGACATGCCTGCAGGTGGAGAAGATGAAAAAGCTTCGTCATAGTAAACCTTTGGAGATTACCTTCACTGGCTTGATAATATCCTCCATGGATGGAGGACATGTTGATGACTGCATATCTATATTTCAGCACATGAAAGCTCATTGCAATCCCAATATAGGGACTGTAAATACCATGCTTAAAGTATATGGCCGGAATGATATGTTTTCTAAAGCTAGGGAGTTATTTGAAGAAACTATGAGAGCCAATTCTGGTTGTTACATTTCCCCGAGTGGTGATGGTACTTCCCTTAAACCTGACAAGTACACATATAGCTCAATGCTCGAAGCATCTGCTACCGCACACCAATGGGAATCCTTTGAGTATGTGTACAAGGGGATGGCTCTCTCTGGGTATCATCTAGATCAAACTAAACATGCATGGCTACTTGTGGAAGCTTCTAGAGCTGGAAAAGTAAGCTATATTCTTCTTTTTATTTGCAATTTTTGATTGTATTATCTGTTGGGTCCACCTTCATTGTACTGAAACTCTTTGTTCCACCTGGACCACAAAGGAATAAAGCTTATCTGTCTGCAGCATATTATTTCACCTCAGTCAAATTCAACAATTTGGTGATCATTTCATGCTATTAGACTATGAGAATGGGAAAGGAAAATGATTTTCTTGATTTTTTTTTTTGTTTAGTTACATCAGTTATGTTGGATGTGAAATTCCTCAAATAAGAAATCTAATGGCCATCACATACTTGTGACTTTGAGAGTACGAATGAGCTTGGGCTCTGTTAGATCTACTAAACTATGTGATGAAATTATATCAGTGCTTCTCCAATTTGTAGTTTTAACTGTAGTTGAAACAGCTGGGAGGCAGCCACTGTGATATTTAAAAGCATATCATTTAGAGAGTATCTTTAATGTGTTCAATGGCTGAGTTTTTCATTTTATAGCTGTAACTTTATTGGTTTGTGGTACTGTCATAAGTTACTGGATGTGCTTAATGGAGAGTGGATAACGTGTGACTAAGCTTGTTTAGTTTTGAATGTAGTGGCATCTACTGGAGCATGCGTTTGACTCACTTCTGGAGGCTGGAGAAATACCTCATCCATTGTTCTTCACAGAAATGCTAATTCAAGCTATGCTTCAAAGTAATTATAAGAAAGCTGTCACTCTTGTCAACACGATGGCTCATGCACCATTTCAAATCACTGAAAGACAGTGGACAGAGCTTTTCGAGAAAAATGGAGACAGGATTAGTCGGGATAGCTTACAGAAATTGTTGAATTCTCTCTGCAACTGTAATGTAGCATCTGAAATCACAGTCTCAAATTTGTCAAGATCATTGCATACTCTCTGCGGATCTGACAAAGAGGGAGACTTCTCAAGTTCCACCTGTTTGGGCAGTCAGGCGAAAAATATTTCACCCTTGGAAGGTATCCATGAGGAATTTAATGTTAACAGAACAAAAAATTTGCGGAGTTCCTCTGCTAGTTTGACGCATGTAAATGCTGATTTGGCTTCAGATCCCCTTTTACAAGAAATTGATGATGCAGTTGATGTATATTCTGTTAACCAGTATGGAATGGATGGACAGGATGACGCTGATAGAGAGGTGGTTTCCAAGTCATCAGCTTACATTCATAACAATAATCAGCTTTCTAGTTTGTGCATTGTTATAGAGGGTATTGCTGATGAGGAAGAATCTTGTGATGAATACTCTGATTATCTGGACGAAGAACTTACAGCTCTTAATTCAAATGGACATTCTCAAGATATTGATGAGGCAATAAACAAGGTTGGTGATTCTCGCAAATCTAAGTTGCCATCCGCAAACGAAATTCTGGAAGCATGGAAGGAAAGCAGGGAAAAGGATGGGATATTCTTTCCCTTTGAACTGCGGAAGTAAGTGCAATTAGTCTCTTTGGAACAGCATCACTTCATTTGGGTGCTATGTTTCTTGCCATTTAGCACGATTGCTTCAACAAGTTGTTGTATTGATGTATCCCAATGAAACTCACTGTGTAAGCAAATGCTGTATATCTTATTGCATTTTGTTAAAATTTGTATCTATTTATATTATATATATATATATATATATACATAAATAGAGGAACATATAAAAAATATTTAATAAAATTAAAATATTTAAGCAAAACATAACCAAATTTACTTTGTACAATAGGATAATTTATTTTATTTTTTATATTATTTTAATATTAAATTGATTAATTAAAAGGTAAATATATCTTTAATTAATTTATTATTTATAAATAAAATTTTAATTAATTTATTGGTATTTAATTATAATTTTATTTATAAATAATAAATAATAAGGGGTCTGAGAGAGTGAGAAAATGTAAGTATGCTTATTACAAATTAAAATTCTTATATTTCCGTTAAAATTATAACCAACAGTAACAGATATTAACTCGTGTCGTGGGCTGACTTCCTAAGCTAAAACCCTAACTCATCAATCAAAAATCCCATCTTTTGTCATTCCCCTCAAACAAACAGCTTACTAATAATAATAATAATAATAAATCCAATCCACCTCTCTGAACTCTGAATCTGTTCTGAAAAAATGTCCTCCATAATCGGAAAACTTTCCTCCTGTAAGTCACTCTTTACCACACTCAAACTGACAGAATTCGTCACCCTTTCTCGTTCTCTATGCACGGCGACAGAGTCTCGAACCCAGAAGCTTGAACGCATAGCCGACGAGCTACTCGATCTCACGAAGCTCGAGCGATATGACTACTCAATCTTGTTCCGCCTTAAGATGGGTCTCAACCGCTACGGCCCTGCACTTTCGGGGCTTAGCTCGCCCGGTACGGCAGCTGCTGGATCGGGGCCAGCGGATGCAAAAGCGGCGGAAAAGACAGCGTTCGATGTAAAGCTTGAGAAGTTCGACGCGGGTGCTAAACTCAAGATTATTAAAGAAGTGAGATCATTTACTGATTTGGGGTTGAAAGAGGCAAAAGAGTTGGTGGAGAAAGTTCCTGTTGTGGTCAAGAAGGGGGTCACGAAAGAAGAAGCTGATTCCATTCTTCAGAAGCTCAAAGAGTTAGGTGCTACTGTGGTAATGGAATGAATTCATTTTTTATTTTTATTTTTATTTTTATATTTGCAGATTCAAGTTTTGGTTTTGATGTAGCATATAGCTATTTGAATCAAAGAAGGATAACTTTCAAGAATAATTTTTTTTATTAATGTGATAGGCTTTCTGCATTTCATCTTCTTAATTGTTCCCTCCTTTTGGAAAGATTGGTATACTGTTTCGCGTTGGCAACATGTACATACAAAAGATGTTATTGGTTGCTGATTTTTATCAACAAATCAAGATATGCAGATGCCATAATCTCATGAAAATATTTGGAATCAAGTTATTTCTGTGGAATCTGTGCTGAAACCTTTTGCTGCTTTTGAGTTCATAGATGTTTCAATATCCTGTTGTTATGCAATGCAAAGCTCAGAAACTAGGGATGTTAGAACTTCCCTGCTTACTAGCATTTACAGATTTGTTCATAGCTTGAGTTGAAAATGTGACGGGAAGAACAATTTCTTGCCTGCCATTTATCATCAACAGCTGATGGATAATTCAGACACAAACCCAATTAAATGTAACGATCTTAACAGATCTCTCTTACCCTTTTGTATGGAGTAGTGTGGGAGCTAGAGTATCCGTCATGGCTATAAGGTAAATATACTAAACAGTGAACATGCATTTGAAGCAGCATACAGAGAAGGGGAGACCTTCAACTAAATGCTAACAAATAATCAATCAAACAATAGTGGTATTAGAACCTGCTCATAATGTTGTTATATTTATTCATTTTTTCCTATGATCAACTCACCATCGAAGGCAAAAGAAAAACAGATTGTATTTATATCTAGTTTGGTATTAAAATGCCTATGTCCATTTGTTACACTAGTCAGCCTTTTCAGCTTTGAAAATTTCAAGACCTATAATGCTTTATTGGAAACGCACTCATAAGGGGTCATCTCAATTTCCAGATTTACAAGCCTAGCCTATACATAATTAACATAACAGGAGAGGATGTTGCTGCACCAGTATGATGTTTGTTATGATGCATGTTGCCAGCTCAACGCTCCACAAATCCATTTGTTCAGTTACAGATCATCTGCACAAGCGTGAGAGGGACATCAATATCAGGAATAAAATTCTATAACCTAAAACATTGCATATCCGATGAAAGTTCTACTGTTTTCAGCAATATGAAAAAAGGGAAATCAGATTAGTTAAAATAGAACATGCCATTTTCAAAAGTATGAAACAAATGTGTTAAAATGAACTGGCTGAAACATATCATTCCTTCTTAGAGGTAGCGATTTCCAAAGTTTAATGGATTTGAGAAGGATACAATGCAGCTGACCCAAATAATTAGATAGCAATCAATTAAGCGCAAATGAGTTGGAAAGGGACAATGCTACCAAGATGGAAGCCTCTCAAACCAACCATTACTGAAGTTACCTGGAATCATCCTATGAAAAAAAATCTTGTGCGTGGATGTGGACAGTAAAAGAGTACTTGGGAAGAGAACGACTGAAGTCCGTACCAGGTATGAAGTGTCCTACATTTCAATGCGGTGATTGCTGCGTTGGCAAACACTTGTGCTGCTTCTGCTTCAGCTTCTGCTCTTTCTGCCTCCCTTGCTGCCTCTTCAGCCTCTGCAATCGCAGCTTCTGCTTCGGCTATAGCTTTTGCAGCAGCTGCAGCAGCCTCCTGTGCTGTCATGCCCTTCATCCTTGATAGATCAGCATCAACCTGGGATTTGGTAAGAATTTTGATTTCTCTCTTCTGTGCTTTAGGTGAACCCTTTTGTCTTCCCTCCAGGAGTAACTTGGGAGACCTTTTAGCTATAGAATCTGGTGCGGTGGGTGCAATACTGTACCGATGCTTGACCTGTTGATATAAGGATCATAAAGTTATCCGATCTATAATCACACAATCATTCCATATGATTTTCTTTTGCATTTATATTTTCCTGTGGTATGAGCTCTTATGCTGATACATAACTCAGGTACTGGAGTCAACATTGCAAAAGCCAAAGCGTACATTTTATCAAATCCATGAGAAAAGTTAATATTAATGTTTCTGGAATCTTATGAATATTGGGTTTGATCTCCTTATCCTTCACAGTTATGTTTATTCAGAGTTAAACCCAATATTATTGGTTTAAATACGCAATCTAAAATATTAAAACCATTTTCTCGGACCACCTTTGAAGACATCCATGGTTATTGTCTCTGTATACTATCACCCAAGTACATCATAGACCAGGGGAAATAAATGTTATCAGCTAAACTTTGCCGGATATCAAATCATGGATGTTGCATCCAATAAGTTCAATGGACTTATCAGTTTTCATCTAAACCTTGGTGAGTTATTACCTTGATCAATGTGCCATTTGCTGTCAAAAACTTTAGTTTTGTGGCCAATAGCTTTCTAAGGTTTGCTGGTGCCCAGTATTGTTCCTACAATATAAAACCAACTGAAATTATTCGAACAATTTTCATCCACATACACATCAGCAGTATTCCTAAGATTCCTTGCATATAACTCTAAAATCATCATAGGCTGGTTCTTCCAGACTAGGAGAGTTTCTTACATAAACTCTTAAAAAAATTGCATGAAATTTGATGAAGATTTAATGTGTCAGACATTTCTCAGAAGCAGTCCAGCACTGCTATTAAAATTTGCCAGTTTTAGTCTTAGCTAATTGGAATTAGCAACATGATAACAAATAAGACAACCATCAAGATTCAAGACCGTTTACTTATATATTTAAAATTAAAAAAAAATATTGCAGAGAAAAAATTTGACCTCACAATGTGAAAAGATGAACATAATTTGTGTATGAAGGAATGATGGAAATCTTTTGCTATACATCTTTTTCTGGATAATTAACCAATTTCAGAAAAGAAATGGTAGCAATGAGTACACCTTTTGAAGAAGCATATTGAAGACAAAATCTCCATGTTATAAAGCATTACAAGCACTAAAATGTCATGCACTTTAATCTGTTCAGTATGTGTATTTGCAAACATAAAAGTTTTCTAAACACACACACGGGTGGAATTACCTCTATGTGATCAGCAATTGAAGCCTTGTCAGAACCACTTGGCTCCTTCAAATTGGCAATGGCCTCTAATATAAGCTTGTCCAACCTACAACGCATGGAGGAGGTCCTAACAAAGTGAAAAAGTATATAAAACACAAAAGAAGGATAACAAGGCTTATAGTACACGACTTTTATGGCCAATAACAGTTAAAAGGTCCAGCACTAAAGAAAATCTTGGCTTTTTTGAACATCCTCTACGAAAATCATTTGTATTATCTGACTGTTCAAATTATCTTTGCTGGAGGTTATTCCTGTTAAGTAACCAATGATTCAAGTATGCTTACTAATGCACACATTTCCATAAATTAGAGTGAGCACTGGAACTTATAAGATGTTGTCAAAGTAAATAATAATTGACTTTCACATTTTTCTTTTAACTTAAGAACAAGAATCGGCTAACCATATGCAATCCAAATCAATATCCAAGTTGAATGAAAATGCAAGAACAATTTTATAAGTGATGTAACCTTGCAACTGGTTCTTTTGAACCAGAAGCTTGCAATGTTCCACTAGAAATAGCAAGAGGCTTAGCATCAACAACTTCGTCATTCTGAGGTACAGTGCTCAAAGCCATAGGGTGCACATCATGTTTAGGTGTCAGCTGAATCCTACCATCACGTTTAGGAGTCACTGGAGTCCTACCATCATGTTTAGGGGTTAGTGAAGTCCTTTTAAGAGCAAGCTTAGCCTTCTGTCGAGACCCCCATATTGCTGTCACATTTATGTTTCTCCATTTATCCTGTCCAAAGTAAAAATCACACAAATTAATACACCACAATGCAACTCATGGAATATTGATAATCAAATTAAGCAGGGGCTGTTCTGATTTATAAGGTTGCAATAAACAGAACTGCTTCTAAAATGGATTGATTTCAAGACACCTGATCTGAAAAAAAGAAATAAAAGAAGTTGCACTTTCTTTTAGTAATAATTGAGAGTTCCTTCTAAATATTGTTGTACCTTTAGATCCACATTGGAACGTGAATGCAAAATAGCACTAAACTCGGGATCTGAAAGTATAGTTCGCCATTTGCCAGTACCATGCTTAAGTACTCCAGCTTTGAGAGCCGCTTCTTCTTCCGCTGTCCACTTTTGTTTTGGAGCACCCATCAACAGACACCCACAACTCCTCAGACCTAAATCACTGATTTCTGTCCCTGTTAATACATCACCTGTTTATAGATGACCAAACACTGAATAGTATTAACTCCATTAAACCCTACACACATAAACCGAATGTATGTAAATAACCAACAAAGAGCTTGAATCAGACAAAACCCCAATTCTCGACATACATGTAAATCTTTTTTAGACATTATGACAATGGAAATGTTAACACACACCCACATACATTTCGCATATAAAACATAGCACAAACATTTTGGCACAATCGACAGTGAAGAATTAAGGAATAACAATGTAAGAAGCATCTACAACAAATCAATTACAGTCGATCAAATTGATTACGACCTCACACAATTACCCAACGGCACAAATAAATTGATGAAATGTTTTAAACGCTTAATTACGTAATCATAAATTTATTAAGCTTAATTTAACATTGACAAGTCACTAAGATTATAAAATCTCGATATTAACAAGATTATTGTCCAAAACCAGAGCAAAATCAGCTCAAATTGTGAAATTTCTGCATATAATCTATAAATTTTGATTCTTCTCCAACCTAATTCACATCAACAAAGAGCAAAAACGAAATCTACAAATCAGCAGAATTCATCAAATTCCCTCGTATAATCGTGGTTTAAACACAATCGACGGTAATTAAGTAAAATTCATACCAGAATTGCATCATACTCAGCTGGTGAATCGACTCATGATATCTTCAAATTGCTCCTGACCAAAGAATTATCGTTGAGTTTGTAAATGATGTGAGAAGTGGGAAATTCACGTGTAGCTACTCAGACAGAGTGAAATTAATACAAGGACATTGTTCTCGTCGATGGAATAATCTGTGTTTTCTTTTTCGAAATTAATCAATGTGCCGACCCTGATTTTCTTGAAATATCAAAATGCCCCAATCTTTTTTTTTTTTTGTAAAAATAATATTAATTAAAAAATATCATCATTTCATGTAATTGATAATTTCTATTTTACAAAATGATTAATTAAATATTAATATTTCTCTTGTATAGGCTATTATATTTATTTTAAATAAATAAATTTCTATTATCTGTATTTTTTAAATAAATATATTTATACTTTTTTTAATTACTAATGTGATTAATTTTTTAATATATATATATTTATATATGGAGAGAGGTTTTTGAGTTTTTATTTTTACACTCTTTTTTAATTAATTCTCATGAAGAAGTCTCATTTTGATGCTTTATCTCTATTTCATGAGTTTAGTGTTAATTTCTAAATTGAAAGGGAAACAAATGTTATTCTAAATAATTTTGGGTCCATTTGGAAATATGCAAAAAAAAAAAAAAAAAGTAGAGATAGAACTGTAAATTTTAGAAAAAAAAACAAAACAAAGTTTAGTGTTGGGTTCGAAGATGGCTCACTCTCTGCGGCAAATATGGAGCCACGGCGGCCGGGTCGCGCGAGCAACCGTGTGCCCTCTCTCGAGGCCATTCTCTACAGACGCGTTGGTCGAGGTCAAGCCCGGGGAGATCGGCATGGTCTCTGGAATTCCCGAAGAACATCTCCGTAGAAGAGTACCTTTCTCTATACAATCCTCTCTCCTTAATTTAATTTTCTTGTTACTTGCTTTTGACGGATCACATTTCATTTTTTTCTAATAGAATGAGAGAAAATGTTCATTTACGAATTGCTAACATTTTAGGATGATCTGATTAATTAGCGTTTTGATTGTTTTAAATGTTGATTTGGATTCAGAGCTTGTGATTTTTGTAATGTGTTGCGATAAACAGATATCTTGGCTGCTAATTTCATTTTGGTCAGACTTTCGTTGTCTGACTGGCAAGATTAAACTGGTTTTAATGTTTTAAAAATGCTAACTTTACTTAAGAGAGCTATCGAGCGATTTTAATTGTAGCAATTCCTGTCGTGTCTCTTGTTCTGTTGGTTACAAAGGTACCGTTGTGTTTTTCCCGGGTGACATTCCAATTTATGATTTTAAGGAATATGTGATTGCTCTTGTATGTGTTTATGATATTCTATTATGGCAGGTTGTAATTTACTCACCAGCTAGAACTGCTAGTCAGCAAGGATCTGGAAAAGTTGGGAAGTGGAAGATCAATTTTATGTCAACACAAAAGTAAATTCTTTTATCTGAAATCTTTCTTGCATAAGAAGTTCCTATGATTGCAACCTAGTCCGGCTGCATTTAGCAGCATGAAATTTGATCATGTAATTAAAATGGAAGTTGTCACAATTGGACTGGCATCTGAAATTCTACTCAATTCCACATCCAAAACTCTAATTCCATGCTAGTATATATATTTTCATAAAATGTGATTTCCATTTAGTTCAAATACTACCTTACTGTGGGGATATTTTCTCTAGAGGCCTTTAGCCAAATGCAATCTTATGAATTAGGCTTTTTCCTGAGCTACCAGAATTTTAAGTGGTGTTACTTACAGATACTACCTCTATTTTGCTACATTTGTGCACTGGGGCAAAGTTGAGCATCTTTAAATATTTCAAATTATATTTACTTTTCAAATTTTGGAACCAAATTTTTCCGTCTTTTCTAACGAGTCTTGACTTTTCTTTGTGTAGTAATTATGGGATGACTAATATCTCATTATATGATTATTTTGTGTGTTACTATGAGTTCTAAGAAAAAATGCTTGTTTTCACAAAACAAATTTACTTGATTTCCATTGTTATATTGACAAACGTTTCTTGGTCAAGTTTGAATTACAAGTTATACTAGTGTTCGGGTTATTTTTGAGAGATTTTGCAACATGATCAACCGATCAAAAGTATCTCATTGCTGATTAATATATTGTAGGTGGGAAAATCCATTGATGGGCTGGACATCCACTGGGGATCCCTATGCCAATGTTGGTGATGCTGGATTAGGTTTTGATAGCGAAGAGGCTGCAAGGGCATTTGCCGAGAGACTCGGTTGGGAATATGTGGTGTGTTGTCTAATTTTTTAATTTAAAGTTCTACTACTGAGATTTTCGTTTAAAGAGTTTTGTATATTTTGATTCTGAGATGCTTTGGAATTTAATATTTCCTGCTTTACTTATCTAGGCTACTGGATTCATGTTCAGAGCATTTTAGTTTTACGCCATCATTAATTCTTCTTAAAAGTATGAGATTTTGGGAACACCTCAAACCTTCCTATGTCAAAAGGCTTTGAGTCACATTTTTGTGTTGCAACAGGCTAGTAGCATTTCTGTTGTTTGATTTCATACTTTTCAATTGTGAGATGAAACATTCCGTCTGCTACTTAGTGATAAATTTAAATTTTTTTATTTTATTCATTTTTAATTTTCACCTTAACCACTATTGACTACACTTCTTGGACTCATTTCAGGTGAAGAAGCGCCACACACCATTGCTGAAGGTTTGAGACTCTTCTTTTACTGTATTTATAGGCATTTTTAGCTATTTGCATTACTGTTTCGTAGCAATCTTTATATTTGGATGGATGGATGAACTGTATTTTATTAAAACAGCTGTTTCAGCTAGCCACTAGAATAAGAAACTAATTAAAAGTTTCATATAGTAGCAAATGTTTAGTTGCTGTGCAATTGGGTTTCCTGAACAGGATCCAAATGGAAAAACTACTTTCATAGTCCATCAATTTTTAGTTGTCTTCTATTTTTCATTGTGAAGCATGATTTTCTAGAATGATTTGGTAGTTTCCCTCCGTTGTTGTTCTATCTGCTTACTCTTGCCTGCATTATGTTGTGACCATTTTGCTGACTGGTTGAGAGGGTCTTCTGATGGTCTAGATGGCAATTGGAATAGTTTAGTAGCTCAATATATTGATTTTTAGTTAGACTATTTGGAATCTACTGCTGCTAAAGCTCTTCTTACAAGGAATCTCTTGACTTCTGCCTGGTTAATTCCTAGTCTTTCTTGTTTCTAATGTGTATTTTGTTCTCAGGGTGGATGTATCCTAAGTGACAGTAAAACTATATCTTTAGTAGATTCCAGAATCTCTATCCAAACTTGAGATTTGAAATTTGAGGATGTGCTGTGATATATTATATGAGATATAATGGTGAGATGTAACTGATTGATAGATAGTGGTTTGTAAAATGAACTTCTTTGAAAGATTGTAACAGTATGTTTAGCAGTGTTGGCCTTCACTTAACTTAAAAAAGCAAAGCTGAAAAAGTATTTCGTAAACATCAACTCTTAGTGGGATTCATTCACTTTTCACTAATATTTAACATCTAGTGCATCCATCCCATAGCAACTGTGGCTTCAAAGCCACAGCACTTCCATCCCAAATCTACCCTTAAGTCCTGTTAATGTACATAATGTGAAAAGTATGAGCATTCTGACCCGTATATTCAACACTGCATGGCCATAGAAGCATGCAGATTTAGGTGGGTGTACATCAGCTTTTACTAATCTTGCGTTGAAATGCTTCATGCATGTCCAAAGGTGTATAAATTGTTTGAGATGCTATTATGTATTTTGTTGGCATAAATATCAAAATATTCATAGCAGCTTACTATTTTCTGTTATGTTCGCAGGTGAAAGCATATGCAGACAACTTCAAATGGAAAGGTCCTGCCAAAACAGATGGAAATTGATAATGTTATGTTTCCATTCTTGTTATCATAAGAAGTTATGAGACTGGGGATTGTGATTTCTTTTGTCGCTCATTTTCTGCAAACGGCGACATTGTAGCACTTTGTCAAGTCATCTCAAATGAATTTGTTGATTATAATAAAAAGGAACTGATAGGGCATTTCTGTTCTTTTGAATGATTAATTTGAAACTGACTGCTTTCATCACAGAGAAATAACTCTTGGGTTGAATCCTTCTGGCTTTTCCTCTTAGAGGAGCTCAAAAGTTATTTGCACTGCCTCTGCTCACTGTATTTTGCAGAACTATCAATCTACTCATTCCTTTACCAAATTGTTGAATGAATGTCTTTTAAGAAGCTGAAAAGGGTCTTGGTACTCACTGTAAGTACCTTGGCTTGGGCACCGGGCAAATCACTGATATTATAGAATTACAAAGAATATGAATTCTCTTCTAATATTCAACATTTTGAATGATCTTCTAACTTCTTAATATGAAGAATTATCATTTGTGATTTAGATCTATTTTTCGCTAACTACTATTTTGATATATCTGTAATCGTTGTAGTTGCTTTACGACCAACAAACATAAAGTCCATTACACAAAAATACACCAAAAAAATTTGGAGTTCCAAATGTTTGGTTTGGTAAAATGTCATAGAATCCGAATTCCTTGGGATTGGGAATCTTGATTCCTCTATATTTTTAGATATCCAAAATCTTCCACGCATGAGTCAGTCGCCTTAGCTCTACTTCTCAACTAGTACACGTATACAGCAGAATTCGGATTGAGGATAATTACGATTAACTAGAATTCAGAATTCAAAGAACTTGAAGCAGAATCATATCTGCAAAAAGGAGTGATAAATACAGCTAGATGACGGATTGAAAAAATAACCAGGATTTGCTATTCAAAAAACTTGATGCAGAATAATGTGTGGATTGATAGCCTCAGCTATATGCCCTCTGGCTATCAACAGTAATTCCGCTTGTATCAGGTAGCAATTTCTTCATATAGTACTTAGAGTTTCGGGATAGGTTGATCCTTTTTCTCCTTTCTTCTGGTATCCTGTCAATTGAACATTCTCTGAAGCCACGACTCTTAAACCTGTAACCAAAAGCATAAATTCAGACTCTATTGACAGGCTAACCAGTCAAACATATCAGAGTAGCATAATGGCCACAAATTGACTAATAACCAAATATTAATTGAAGACAGAAAGCTGCAGCACACAAACGTGATTTCTCCCTAGATGTAAGAATAATTACATATGGACCAACTAGCATGCATATATCACACGTATTTCATGTAGTGAGGAAACGAACCAATCTGCGGTGCGGGTGGTCAGTAGGAAAAGCATCACCAACCCAAGGGAGGATGCCTTCTTCTCAATGTAATCTGCAGATGTTTGATTGCAATCAAATTATTGGCAGTAAGTGCTGCAAGTGATATAATAGACAGTATGTAGACTATTATGAAAACGTGCAAACTAAAATCACATGTTAGATATTTTGAGTTTTGTGTTTAAATTTTCAAGTTAGGGTTTCAACTTTTGTGTTAAAGTTTTAAGTTAGGATTTCAACTTATTGTTGGATTTTTCAAGTATTGGTAAGAAGTTCCAAGTTGTGTTAAAGCTGTGACGTTATGCTGATGTATTTAGCCAATCCCAGGATATACAAGTTCTACTCCCTAATATTGGAAAGCCATTCGGTTACAGGTAATCACATCTTTGTTATCGGGGAGGCTGAGCCAGATGGATAAAACCAAAAAAAATAAATATAAAAAAGAGATAGAACATGACAGTCAGAAAGGCAACAGAAAAACCAAGCGGTTTGGAGTTAATAACATTTCCCCATCAAACTCCTATGTCACTAATGACAGATCCAGCAAAGTTTCTTCAATCACCTCCCTTAATGTCAATCATAATTAATGGCCACAGACCACCAGAACATGGCACGAGAAACCATGTTCATAGGCAACCTGTGGTTGCACATTTTAAACTTTAATTGCTGCACTAGCAGTGTGTCATAGAAGATAAACCAATATCATACCAAGTAATTTGTCGCCCTGTCCTTGACCTCGGCAGTCAGGCGAAACTGCAATAGCAGCAACCTCTCCACACTTTTCCTTAAAGAAAGGGAAAAGAGCAGCACAAGCAATGATCTGACCTTCCCGTTCCACAACATAGAATGAATCTAACGCTTTAAGTAGCTATTAATACAAAACGAATGAGAAACATAGTCACTCACTCAGTCCAAAAAAATTAATGACACTTGACTCAATTTTGTATTCTTCCTCTCATTAAGAAGAAGATTGATAAGAATTGATAAATTAACAAAATTTATACAAACATCTGAAAGAGAAGGATCCCAAACCTCTTCATCAGTCCTCTGGATCAATGCGCCAGATTCTTCTAGAGGTTGAATGATTTGTTTTATTCCAGAGAGATCTTTCACCTTGGCCATACGTGTTCCTTCATAAAGATCACTAAAATAGACATTTGAATGTCCGAAATCAATAAATGGGATGAAAAATGGCTCAAGAAAGTCAAAAATCAGTTTACATCATATTGGAGTTCAAGACCAGTGAACTTCTAAATGCAAGCAATTACGTGCATCAAGGGCACAAGGGGCTACCAACAGAAACTACTTTTATTATTCACACTGAACTGTAAGTCGGTTAGGAACCTTAGAAATATAGTTTGATATACAAGGTTTTTTGGAAGATATTTATTGGAAAAAGTTGCATACCTAGCCACCATTGTCCCCATTCCATCTCTTTTAAACAATTCCAATAATAAAACTCCACCAATGGTGCCATCCAACAAATGAACTCTTTGAACACCTCCCTGATAATAAGGAAGAAAATACCATAGGCTGGGTGATAGAAACTCAATATTAAATCGATGAAACTTTATATAAAAAGAAACATCACAACCAATTTTCAAGGATGCAAGAATGTAGTAAGCCATTGTCTCAGAGAAACTTCACACCACACTAGAGAATTTAAATATAACAATAGTATTTCTGCAACTTCAGCCATTTAATAACAAAAATGGATGTACAAGAAAGCAAGAAATAAAAGCACATGTCATTCCTTAAGTGGCCATATTTTTAGCAGTTAATCAGCACTTTCTCTATTACTCATATTCAGAATTTATTGCAGATAGACCTACAGAACAAAGTTAATGGCTAATTAGAATTTAGATTATTATGCCTACATGAGTCTGATGGCTGGACAAAGGTTTCCATAAAGAAGAAGGCCAAAATATTATCCTGCAGACTAGAATGTCTCATAGAGTTGTTTAAGTTACAAAAAAGAATGCAGGGCTTTCAACCTCAGGTTATGTGTTTGAGGACCAGTTCTCATTTTCTTTTGAGATGGCTAATCAGGCATTCTACTTTTTACTCGTCACCATTGTGAGGTTCTTTCATTTTCTTTTTCATAATACACAAAGGTTTCCAAAAAGAAAAGAAGAGGGCCAAAATATTATCCTGCAGACCAGATAGTTGTCCACCTCATATAGTTGTTTAAGTTACCAAAAAGAATGCAGGGCTTTCAACCTCAGGTTATGTGTTTGAGGACCAGTTCTCATTCTCTTTTGAGACGGCTAATCTGGCATTCTACTTTTTAATTGTCACCATTGTGAGGTTCTTTCATTTTCTTTTTCACAATACACAAAAGGTCTTTTTAACTTGCATATATCATATTTCTATTGGGTTATTGGTATAAAGACTAACTTCATATATCCATCAGTTTGTTGACATGAAACCATCCCCTTATAATTAAGATGAGGTTCCCACCTGGTGGAAATTGTGGCTAAAATCAATGTATCAGCAGTGCTGATCAACAAAAAGGTCAAAATTTAGTGATTTTAAGACTTAGGAAAGCCAAATACAACTTTAGGAATAAAATGAATGAAATCAGAAAGGGAAAAGTTGAAGAAAGATTGAACATCCAAAAATAGAAATAAAAGCCTCCACTAAGAGAAATCTTTGCCTTTGCTATTCTATTTCTATAATGTTTGCACTTAGCACTAAACCAAACCAGTGATCGACTTGAGTAATGAGTTTCCCCTATATCAATAAACAAGATAATGGAGTGAAAGTTAAAAACCATATTAAGTAAAGTTTACATGAAGAAAATGGCC
Source organism: Cedrela odorata (assembly GCA_035584115.1). Classification (NCBI taxonomy): domain Eukaryota; kingdom Viridiplantae; phylum Streptophyta; class Magnoliopsida; order Sapindales; family Meliaceae; genus Cedrela; species Cedrela odorata. Next base: position 7,466,245 of record JAXCLQ010000014.1, read on the forward strand.
CTGTCATGGACTTACTCTGCAAACAAAGGCTGCAGCAGCTAATTCTGAAAGGTAACCAAATAATCGACTAAGCCGCTCTTGTCCTCCAATAGCAAAACCCTGTTCACCGGACCATAGTCCATTGCCATGGTCAAAACCAACACCATTGTTAAAGGTTGCAATATGCCTTTCACCAAGAGCTCTTGCATTGTGGGTAGAATGAACACTTCCATTAGAACCACTATGCAGAAGATAAGTCAGATCTTCCTCTCCAACAGCTTCCACATAGTTAGCAGCTATCTCACTTTGCTTCGCCCGCTGACGAATTAACATATCTGCTTCTTGAAGAGTCAAGAAACGAATAAGGCGTCCACTCTCATCCAAAATTGGACCATCTATAATACAAATAAGCTTATCTGCCTCAATAGCCAAAGCACAAGCTGTAGCTACCTCATATGTGCTGAAATTTACAAAAGCATAAAAGATTAGTGATTGAAAATAAACATTTGCACTTATTCTAATCCATAATTGTAAATCAAAAACATTTTTCTTTCTTCCTTTTTCGCTGGGATGTGCCAGGGGAGAGTTTCAAAAGTCTAAGGTCATACAAATTAGACATATGATCAAGTTAAAATGCTATATGACGGTAGCATCAATCTCAAGCAGATCCTAAAAAAAAATTAAATCAAAAGGCTTGTAAGGGATGTAGTTGATACATGTGCTCACAATTCCCATAACCTGTTTTAACAGCAAGATTAACAGAACATATTCATCTCTGCTGAAAGTTGTAGTGGAGAAGGAAAATAAAATTTTCAAGAAAAAACAGAATGTGCTTTTTTCTCTCTGTAAATTTACCTCCTAGTTATCTTTTTTTTTTTTTTTAAATTTAAATGTTACATTTCAAATTACAGTTGCAATTTTTTTTTTTTCCTGAAAACCAGAATATAAACATTGACAACTCAATAATACTGAAGTACTTTCTTCAAAATCCAGAAAATATGTTTTCCTCTATAGTATATCATAAGAAAAAGAATCAATGTCCTTCAAAAGGAAAAGAAATTAAATTAAAAAAAAAAAAACACCGGAAGTGTGTGAACACAGTATAAGAATGCCTCAGAAACCACGACTATTGTATCTTGCATGAGCAAAATTTCAATCATTTTACTCAACTCAGAATCTTGTGCACTCAACTAAAAAAAGTGTCAGAAACACATAGCAGAAGATTTCATACAAGGCGTTAACTACTTACAAGCAATGGCAAAATAGAGAGAGATATGAACGAGATGTAAATGTGCAAGATAAATGTGTATAAAGGGAAAACTATAAGTAGAAACAAGGAAAAGTTATAAAAGAAACGGAGCTTCACAAGTTGGATCAGGGTAAATTAGAAGGCATATCATTTAACAAACAATCAAATAAGGCCAAGTTGTAGTTAACAGTAATCATTACGAACTACAATGCATACTTGCAATTTAAAACTTCTCCAGAGCTGGAATAGCCCAGGTTGCTTAATATAACTACACAACCACCATCAAGTCGCTCGCGCATGCGAGTGACATCTACTTTCTTTACTTCACCTGTCGATCCATAATCAACACCGTCAACAACTCCTTTTCTCTGAAAAAGAAATTAACAGAAATCACAGTGGCATGATGTTTAAACAATGATAGAAAAGCAAATATGGAACAAGCAATTAAAAAGACCACTCATCCTGTCATATAGGTAAATCTAAAAGCAGGATTGTCAAATAACACTGTCATGCTGAATGATATATTCAAAATAGCAAATTGTTACCTTGGCTGCAAGGAAATTACCACTAGCGACACTGACACCAACTTCATGCAAACGACTACTATCACCATGTCGACGGATGTTACATATGGGAGGTCCAGGAGAAAGTTTTGCCTCTATCATCATCCGAATTTTCCCAGCAGCTTCCATCGCAGCCGCTAGAGATTCTGAGTCAGTTATCCTGTATTGACCTACATACTTAGGTTCATGCCCTGCAATAACATACCTGAATAAGTTCTATGTACACTTATTAATCATATGTGTAGTCAAAATGAGTTTTGACAACTAACAACACTTTATGAATATAGTATAACTACTTGATAGCATCCTCAAAATTTAACAAAAAAACATTAATATACATATCCCTTCTACTTCGCAATCTGAAACTCTTCTGTTAATTACTAATTCAAAAAAAAATTAAAAAAAAATCAGAGATCAGAAAGAATCAATCTGAAAATTAAATTTCAGCTCAATCACTACTCATACTAGAGCAGTGAAGCACTGGACTGCTAGATGCATAATTATACCATCATCACTACTGACATGCTAATAATATTAACAGAAGACACAAACTATCCTTTCTCACAACATGTCCTCTTTCATGATGCTTGCGGGCTCTTAAGTCAATTGAAACTGGAAGGTAGCAGGACAATAGAAAATTTTAACATGTTGGAAAAGAAACCTTCTGCTTTCAAAGATGACAAGGAACCCTCAACTCATTAGTTGGCTCATTCGAATTAGAATTACAGATGGTCCCATTAAAATTGTACCCAATTTGGTATGAAACAAATGAAATAAAGAAATATTTTCATCATTAGCTCCAAATCAAACAAACACAAACGAGAATCAAGAACATGCAGAAGGTACAAGTTTTCTCTTTCACATACCTCTCTCAGCCAAAAGATTGTCAATTTGCACATGAGTCCCCGGAACAAGAACAAACTTTATCCCCAAATGATGAAGAAACGCAATATCCTGTACCAACCACAAAATTAAACACCACCAAAACCCAAAATAAAACAATCCCAGCATATTTCCACAAACTAACATACTAAAAGAAGAACCAAAAAAGCGCAACAAAAGATTTGCCTTCAAAATAGAATCCAAGAAAGGGCTAGAAACAATTTCCCCAGAGATAATAACAACAAAAGTCCCCCCTCTATGTGCCCACAGGTATGGCCACGCCTCACGAAACCACTTTACAAACTGCTGGTCTTCAACAGAGTTATACGTCTCTTCAACGTTACCATTCTCTGTTTCGGCGAACACGTTGCATTTACTTAAATTTCTCTTTTTATTCTTAATGGGAACAAATAAACCCTTAAGCAATCGGCCTTGAAATCGAAGGTTTTGCGCGGGTTTTAGGGAATTGAGCACGTGGGAGAAGAAAACGAGCGGGGTTTTAGCGGGAGATGGTGATATTGAGTGATGGGCAGTAGCCATTAAGGAGCAAAACGAAGAAAAAGAGAAGGAAAATACGGCAACCCGGAGTCGCGACAGCCAGAGTATTGTCTTGTAGGATTGTTTGCAATTGTTAAGTTTAAGTATCTCTGAAGTTTGGAGTTCGTTAATACTTCCTGTTCTGCCCTACGCTTAGAAGACTTTTTGTTCGGCGAAGAGTTGTCATTTTGGACCGACTTGACGGTAATCAAAACAACGGATTTGCATTCTTTGATTTATTATTTTCTTATTATTAATTAGTATAATACTTTCTTAATCATAAAATTTAAGAGTTAAATATGTTAAATTATTATTATTATTTAAATAATTTTATTTTTCTCTTAAAATAATAATAAAAACAAATTTTAATTTATGTGATAATAATATTTAAATTATTTAAATTGAATCCTTGAGTTTTTATATTTTTACGAATAAAAATATATAATTTATCTATTTATAATAAATAAGTCCTGAACACTTTGCAGTATTAAGTTATGTAATAATAATAATAATCAAAATTTAAATATTATTAGGCAATTTTTGTTATTTTACTAGGAATTATAGACTTATTTATTGTAAATATATAAATTATATTTTTATTTATAAGAATGTAAAATTTTAGGGATCTGGATGTTATTATTCCTTTAGTTTATTACATTTTATATGTAATTTAAAATTGATTTTCATTATATAATTAAAAACTAATTAAAGAGATGATATTATATTAGGACAAAAATGGCGAGTGCTTCTAAAATAAGAGCAAACAAATGTTTTCTAATGGAAAACCCTCAAATATTTTATTCCATAACTAAATGCTTCCACATTTCTTGTTGGCTTGCTCATTATCTTATAAACCTCGTAATAAATGTGTAATTAAGTGCTAATTATCATCATTATTATATATAGAAAGATAGACAGCAAACCTTGAGTATACTGTGGCATGAAGAAGACCAAGTTTCTCCATGGAAAATCCATGGCTTTGCTGACTTGGAGGTGGCCATTGAAGCTTATTTTTTAATGTCAAAAATTGATGATTATGAAAGGAAAGAGGGAGTTGAGAGGTCAGAGCTTGGATGGTTCTGAAGATCGGACGCTGCTAAAGGATGAGTAAAGAAGAAATAATGGAGACAAAAGCAACACCATTTTCCACCAATGAGTTTGAGAATCTGAAACTGATTTTGTTCTACATTATATGTCGAAAAATATTCCAATTTCTTATATCTTTTTTTTTTCCTGGGTGAATTAAATGAAAATTAAATTGAATTAATTTCTACATTTAGGAGGCATTTCATTTGCATTTGGTAATGAATTTTTAAGAGCAAAATACAACACTATTTAAATAAGATCTGCATGACATTACTACTCATACTATATTTTAGTCCTTGAGCCTTTATACAACAAGAACATAATGTGTTTATGACATGATCAAATTACTTGTAGAAAATCAAATATTGACTAAGATTATGCAAAAATATGTCTCTTAATTGTATCGGGTATATACCATTACCAAAAGGAAAGATTGGTAGACCAAGAATATTTATCAAATAGATGATACTTATTTACAAATCATTCAAAGTAAACAAGCTAATTTTATTGATCATAACATCTGTAAAAATTTATATATAGATAGAGTTTGAATGTTATTCTTTAAAATCTTAATCGAAGTGTACAGCATAGGGTCTACATATAAGATCTCGAGTATACCAGAATACAAATGACAAGGACGTGTATATAACACGGAAGTATTTGAATTTGAAAAGTGTGTAGATCCAAGGTATCACGTCATTGCTCCTTTCTCGCTGCATGGTTGTTTGTGAAACTCCTCTTGTTCAGCACAAGACACGGGCGCTTCAGTTCCTGCTATTTCGCATACTCCAACAAGCCCCCTCAACCAAATGGGCAGCTCTTGCACATGAAGGTTGTCTCTTAACAAGATAAATCGAGCGGAAGCCAATGAAACTTGAATGGCCTTCCATTTGTACTGTGTGCTTGAGGTATCGAAGGATCCTCTTCACCGCCTGCCAGTGAAGAACCTTTGGTTGATGCATGAATTTACTCACCCGATGGACAGAAAAGGCAATATCCGGCCTTGTGAAACCAAGGTAATGTAGAGCACCTACAGTGCTCCTATAGAGCTGCGGGTCTTCAAAATCACAACCATCAAACTTAGAAAGCTGGCAGGTAGTAGACATTGGTGTGACATACGGCTTTACTATGTCCATTTGTACTTTTCGTAGAAGATCCGCAATATATTTTCTTTGGGTGAGTATAAGATCTGCGCCATCATGTAAGATTTCAACACAAAGAAAAAAAAGATAACTCTCCCAAATCCTTTACCGGAAAATTCCGAGCCAATTGAGTTACAAAACTCGTAATAGCTGCCATGTCAGAACCTGTGACAATTATATCATCTACATAAATCAGTATGATTATACGAAGATGACTTTGTTGAAAAATGTAGAGAGATGTATCGGACTTGGATCCCCAATCTTGTTATATATAAATATAAAATTTGGGGAGACACGGCCGCGGGTGGTAGAGAAATTTGGCGACTTAGTAGCAACATGAGCAGAAGCATTGGCCATAGTGGTCGACTGAGAATGGTGTTGGATACGGGCTTCACACGTGAGCAACATGGAGTACACCTCCTCAAGAGTGGAAGAATCATCACGAGCAGATACAGTTGTGACTAAAGAGTCATATTCAGAGCCGAGTGTCACGGGTCAATTTTTTTCTTTGACGAAATTTGAATTCATGTGGCAATAATTAGTACATTGAATTAATAAGTCAGATATTAAATTAATAAGTAAACTTAAATAAGTATGTACACAACAAGTATAAGTAGTAAGTTAATTATATATAAATATAAATAGGTAAAATACAGTGATTGAAAATAAATAAATATCATCAAGCAATGCAATTCGAGATTACATTGATAACATACCCAACAAGTATACAAACACACAAGCATATAAGCAATCAATGAGCATATAAATATTAAGTAAACAAGATCGAACAATCAACACGAGCAACTCATTTCATTAATTCAAAGGACGGAGGAGTATGTAACTATGCCTTAGAATATTAATGGCTAATGGCTTTCTGAGACACCTAATCATCTTTTACTTGCGGCCATGGACTTATTAACTAGCCATAGATAAGCAAATGAGTGTGGTCCTTATATCATCCTTCACATAATCTATCAACGTCCTCGAGGATTGCGCTGTTTTGAAGTCTTCAATCTTCTGCTAAAACGGTTTCAGTTTTTCAGCATTCTCCCAACTAGTCTCTTATTCACCAAAACCCTTTCACTTTACTAGAAATTCCATCTAGCGTCGTCTCTCGATGGTCACTTGTCCCTTCGCTAGAATTTCTTATACTTCTTTGATAGTCTTTTTCCGTGATTGGCTCTTCATCTCCTCTCTTGCTTGTTGATTGCGCATGAAATCCTTCCTGTTGGCGTGGTATGGCTTCAGCTTGCTGACATGCACGACCGGGTGTATCTTCATCTAAGTTGGCATCTTGACCTTGTATGAAATCTTCCTTACTTTGGCGATGACTGGAATTGAGCTTTCATACTTCCACACAAATCTCTTGTCTAAATTTTCTCAAAAGCAAATATGGTCTAGCATCAACTTAAGTAACATCAAGTTTTCGAGTTTGAACTTAAGCAGTCTTTTATTCTTGTTAGCCCGCTTCTTCATCCTAGTGGCTACTTTCTTCAAATAGGCTAGAGTTATTTTGGCATTAGTTTTTCATTCCTTAGTGAAATTAAATACCCGATGAGCCTTTCCCTTATACTCGATAACTATGTAGGGTAGAAGTAGCTGCTATCTCGTCGCTAGTTCAAAGAGACTTTGATTTGTTAAGGAACACTTCTTTGCATTGAAACAAATTGTGCTACGTCAAGTAATTGTGCCTAATTCCTCTGATTAGCATTAACAAAATGGTGCAAATATTCTTTTATCTTCCCATTAAATCTCTCATTCTGTTCATTGGTTTGGGGGTGATAACTCGAGGAGATATTCAGCTGCGACCCAAGAGACTAAATAGTTCGGACCAGAATGTTCCTATAAATCTTGGGTATCAGTCACTCATAATGTGCTATGATACTTCCCAACACTTCACCACATGCTTGAAGAATAATCTTGAGCTCTCCTCTACTCCACCGTATTTTGGGGCTAGAATGAATGTGGCATACTTGAAAAACCTGTCAATAACCATCAAAATATTAGTCAAGTCACCAATTTTAAGGAGGTTGGTGATAAAGTCAAATAGTTAGCTTGGCATATTTAGCAGTTCTAATAATCTTAGAGTCTTCAACTTTTTCACCTTGTGTTGTTGGTAGACGAGACAAGTCTTGGTATACTCCGCTACATCATCCCGTAACTATGGCCAATAGTACCCTTACTTCAATGAGGCATACATTCTCAGCCATTCTGGATGACCCACTATAAGATGTCATGACACTCATTCAAAATAGTTCTCCACAAACCTCCAGCTTTTGGAACGTATAAGCGACTGGCTTTTGTCCACAAAAGCCCGTTTTCCAACCAAAATCGACAAGTCTTGCCTTATTCTACCAACTTTAGGATTGTTCGAGAGATCGGATCTTTCTCCAAGTTTTCTTTGATGAGTTTCCGGAAGGGTATCAAAACCGTTGTAATTGACATGGCTGCTATCCTCTTTAAACTCGTGAGCTCTGACTTGCGGCTTAGAGCATCTGCCACTTTATTTAAACTTCTGGTTTTGTGTTTAAAGTTAAAATTGAATTTTGCAATGAACTCCTGTCATTAGGCCTGCTTCAAGGTCAACTCCGGCTGTGTAAGAAAGTGGCTAACAGTTGTATTGTCTGTCTTCACCACAAACTTCGATTCCATTAGATAATGTCTTCATACCCGTAAGCAATATAACATACCTAAGAGTTCCTTTTCTTGAGTCGTGTACCTCCGCTCCGGATTTGATAACTTTTGACTCTTATAATCTACCGGGTGGCCCTCCTGTAATAAAACTCCCTCTAATGCAAAATCAGATGTATCGGTCTGTATCTCAAATGATTTGGTTATATCCAGAAGGCTAAGAACCAAATCTTTCACCATTGCTTCCTTCAAGCTGTCAAAGGCTCTTCTACACCGCTCAGACCATTCTCACGTTACGCCATTCTTCAACAGCTCAGTTAATGGTGCAACTTTCTTTGAGTATCCCTTTACAAACTATTGATAGTATTTAGCCAATCCAAGGAAGGATCGTACTCTTTTACGCTTGTCAGTATCTTCCAGTCTTGGATAGCCCTTACCTTGTTCAAATCTATGCGTATGCAACCTTCCTCTATCACATGGCTAAGGAATTTGATGTGCTTCTGGGTAAACGAACACTTCTCTTTCTTCACAAAGAGTTTGTTGTCCTTCAGCTTCTGGAATACCTTAGCCAAGTGTTCCTTGTGCTATTCTAATATCTTGCTATAGACCATGATATCATCCAAGTAAACCACTACAAACTCATCCAAATATTTTTAGAATATTTCATTCATTAATGTTTAGAAGGTTGCAGGAGCGTTTGTCAACCCAAACGGCATCACAAAAAACTCATACGATCCATACTAGGTGACACAGGTTATTTTTGGTTCATCCGCCTTGACAATCCTCATTTGATGGTAGCCCGACTACAAATCTAACTTTGTGAAGTACTTGGCCAAACTCAGTTGGTTGAACAAATCTACGATTAAAGGAATGGGATAGCTTTTACAAACTGTTAGTTTGGTAAAAGCTCTATAGTCGATACACAACATCGAGGCTCTCATCTTGCTTCTTCTAGAACAACACCGGGGCTTCAAACGGTGCTTTCGACGGTCTGATAAAGCTAACCTCTAATAATTCATCTAATTGTTTGTGGAGTTCAGCTAATCTAGTAGGGCCATTCTACAAGGGGCACGTGATGATGGTTTTACCTCTGGCACCAACTTAATCTGATTATCAATTGCTCTTCTTGGTGGCAAGGTTTTGGGCAGTTGGTCCAACATCACCTCAGCAAATACCTTCAACACATTCGCAATCTCCGATGGGGTCGACTGTCCTCCTTTCTCTTCCACTAAGGTTGGAATTGCTATGAAAGATAGTTCTCCTATCTTAATCCTCTTCTTGAATTAAAGGGCGGATAAGAGATTTGCCTCCGTTGTTGCTTGACCTTGGCCGGCTCCATTACGAGCCTTTATCCCATTATCAAAAAACTATTAGCAGATGGAACCGGGAATGCGCCATTCTCTAACAAGAAGTTCATTCCCAAGACAACATCAAAGTCATCCATCTGCAAGGTTACAAGGTCCACCTGACCTTCCCAAGTGCCGATCTTTATCTACACTTGCTTTGCCAACCCGCTAGTGGGTGGGGCTTTAAAGTTGACCGCCTTCATGCAACTAACATCCTATTCAAGCTTCGGTCCAAAGTACTTTGCTTTTGAAGAAGAAATGAAGTTATGAGTGGCCTCTATATCCATTATAACACTTTTTGCCACAATCTCATTAATTAGGGCATTAACGTATAAAATATCCTTTCCTGTGGGCTTCTTACACTCGAATTGTTTCTTCAAGGCATTCAACATCTTCAGTGCCACCAAATGACTAGTTTTTTTCTGTCTCTTGATCACCCATAGGTGCCTCTTACGGTTGATCTTCAGTTGTCATGGCACTTAGACTCGTCTTTTTGGGGTACTCTGAGGTTCTATGCGAGCCGTTGCATAGCTAACATCCAAATGGCCTCTTACCTACTTTTCTATTATTGAAAAATGTTGGTTTTCTAGGGTGATTTGGCTCCGGCCTCCTGAACACTCCCCTATCTTTGTTGGGGCCCAAATTCCTAGGTGCTTCAATTACCGTTCCCTCTTGATATAGGTAACAACCTTTTTGCTTGGGGGCCATCACATGAGTAGTCTGACAACCGTTCAATAGCAGTTTGTGCAGATGAGAGATCTTGCACCCTTTGTTGTTGAAGTTCATTTTGGGCCCAGGGTTGAAGGCCTTCTATGAAGTAAAACAATCGATCTTTTTTCATTCATAGCTTGAATATCTAATATCAGGCTCAAGAATTTCTTCATATATTCGTGGACTATTCCAGTTTGGGCCAATCCACGCAGTTGTCTCTGAGCAAGGTACGCCACATTTTTAGAGAGGAATTTGCTCTTTAACTCTTGCTTCAGATCGTCCTAGGTGTCAATTGTGCAGCGCCCATCTTGGACCTCTTGATACTTTGTCCTCCATCACAACTTGGCATCCTCAAGCAAGTACATGGAAGCTATGGTTACCTTGGCGTCTTTAGAATCTATCCTTACAGCCTGAAAGTATTGTTGATATCAAACAAAAAGTTTTTGAGCTCTTTGGCATCCCGGGCCTCTTTATAGTGTTTTGGTTCTGGTACCTTTAGTCGGCTACATTCAAAGCTTAGGGTGGTTCTCGTTTAATTTTCAAGGATGAGGGTAATGCGATTCGTCCTTGCTTCGACTTGCTCCAATCGTTCTCGCAGCGTACCCACTAAGCTGTGACACTCCTCTGTGATTCGAATATCGTCGCCTATATATCAGCAAGATGTGTCTCCAAATCTTTGAGGCATCCCCCATTAGACGATTCGCTACTAGAGTCAGCGACTTTTGTTTCTAATACACCCACTCAAGAATCCAAAGACTCTAGTAGTATCACAACCAGTCTCAAATCCTCGATATTGGGTGAGTCCATTCTCTTCTTTGCCACCTCCAAGACTCGTTGACAATTCTCGAACTTTGCCCATTTTCCTTCGAGTATATCCAATGTTTGTTGACGTTCTTTCAATTCTGTCCATTTTCTTTCGAGAGTATCCAATTGGTTTGCTTTCGAAAAGTTAGCTTTTATAGACATCATTACTGCAACCTTGCGCTCTGTTACTAACTGTCACGGGCCGATTTTTCTCTTAGACGGAATTCGGATATGTGTGACACTCACTAGTGTGTTGAACAAATAAGTTAACCTAAACAAGTTTGCACGCAGCAAGTACAAGTAGGTTAGTTATCTATAAACGTAAGTAAATAAATGACAGTAATCGAAAATAAGCAAATATCATCAAGTAACGCAATTCAAGACTACATTGATAACATATGCAACAAGTATTCAAACATACAAACACATAAGTATACAAGCAATCAATGAGCATACAAGTATTGAGCAAACAAAATCGAATAATCAACACAAGCAACTCATTTTATTAATTCAAAAAATAGAGGAGTATACAACTATGCCCTAAAATACTAATAGCTAAAACCTTTCTGAGACACCCAATCATCCTCCACTTACGACCATGTACATATTAACTAATCATGAACGAGCAAATGTATGTGGTCCTTGCACAAAGCCTAGCAAGGATGTTGGTGATGATATCATCACATTTCTTTGGCAAACAAGTACCAAAGAAATAGGAATAAACTTATGGTACATATTCATATACCTTACATCTTATAATTTTATCCGTTACTTTATATTAATTAATTGAAGTAAAAATTTCTCTAATTATATTCCAATACTTGTTGGCGGATATTTCAGATATTCAATTATAGGTCATGGATTGAGTTCGAGATTGGGCTTTGATGCCTTTGTTGGGGCAAGCTGTGGCCCGCATGGTAACGAGTAAAACATCGCTCGCTAAACAAAGCATTTTGTCGATTTGTAGTAGCATCAAGATTCATCTAATGAAAAGAATATTGCCTTCTCTAAATCATCCGCATCACAAATGACATATGCCATCATTTGCGATGAAAAATTCAGATAGGCCGCAACATTATTGAAGTACCCATTTTTAGTAAATTCATTGAAGCAATGTGGAACTAAATTCATCGATACGGAATTGAAACAAGAAAAATGTATTAAGTAACAACAAAAAGGAAATCTCAGGTTAAATGATCAAGGAATTTAAGAATCTTAGAAAATGAAATCCAAACAATAGAACATTCTAATACATTGGAAAGATTTCCCGTAGACACAAACGATGATGCTTCAAGAATGATCGACTATGAACAATTGACCATGGGTGAATTAGCTGAAACTTCTCCTCAGAAGCAAGCATCCAGAAGACAACAACAGCAGAGAGCCGCTAAACTGCACATACACCAACATATGTCACATATTGTTTTAAATCAAATTCACAGCAATGGAGTGAAAAACATGAAATTTATTCGTAGAATCAATAAGCTCATCATGTTTTGCATATCTAGGCAATATTAGCACATAAACTTCCTCTCGGATATAAATGTCGAAATCAGTCCACTGGATCTATTAAACTTCAAAACACACAAAATGAAGAACCTTCTTTTGAAGAAATCATCCTAAAATGTCAACCTAACTTAAATGTAAAACACGGCCAAATTGAAAGAAATCCGCAACTCAAGTATACCACTTAACAGCTAACCCTCTTTACGATCCTCAATTCTTCATGGAAGTTTACAATGTTACTCGACAATAATCTTCCCAAATATCAAACGAGATCATGAACAAACTAACAAGGGAAAACCCACATTATTTGGGGCACTGTTAATGATGTCAAGTAAATTAAGCTTGATGAGAGCAAGATGAAAATTTGGGTCAAAAGAGAAAAATAAAAAGAATCTATCAACCTATTCAAGAGATCATCCTATTAACTTAATTTAACTTGAAAAGTAAAACTGGCCCCAATCAAAGGAAATTGCTAACCCAAATATACACATAATAGTCTTCTTTATGAACACAAATCTGAAAGTTTTATCTACAGAATTCCCTGAGAAGTGCAGATCAGTGTTCCTTCCAAGTGCTAGTTAATAGTACGATGTAAGATTACAGTAAGAGAAAGTGCATACCATCCTTCAAGAAAACCAGTTTCTTGGCGAGGAGGAGGCTGAGCATACTGTGGAGCATACTGTGGAGCATATTGAGGAGGGTACCCCTGCGGAGGGTAATCCTGGGCGTAGCCGCCTTGAACTGGGTACCCTGGCGGAGGGTATTCATCCTTTGTCGGATACCCTACAATCCACAACAACATATAGAGCATATAAATATATACATACTAAACAAAAGATGTTGATTCTTGACGTAACAAATATTCTTAACCCGTACCTTGAGGAGGAGGAACACCGACTGGAGGCTGACTTTGATTGTAGTAACTCATGATTCTCTCAAAACATAAAAGCAAGCTGAAGATAGGAATTGGTGGAGGCTGTATGTATATATATATAGGGAGAGGAAGAGCGGTGTAAAAGCGGCAAAGTGCGAGGTTAACTAGAACCTGGGAAGAAGTTTCCCTCAACCTTAAGGAATAAACATAAGTTATACTCTTTTTCAGGATTCAGGGGACTGAACAAACGTGTTTTCCAGCTTTCATCAACAATACAGTCGTAGGCTGAGATAAAGAAAAAGATAAAAAGAAAGAAAAAAAGTCTTAAAAGGTGGACCGACACCATCAACCAGAGAAAGCATCTTCAATAGTTGATTGATTGCATTTGTTTTTTGCACATTCTTCAATGTCGCTAGAGCATCTAGAAGCTCTCTAGAGCTTTCCTGTTCTTGTATACCAAGAAAAATACTAGAATTTACGATATAAAATCATTTAATGCAATTGAAATAAATGTGTCAAATTTTACGTGAATACAAAAAAATAATTACTTTATATAATATAAGATATTGATGCATTAGTTTATTTTATATATTATTTTATATATTATTTTATATATTATTCTTATAATAATTATACGAGAATGTAAATTCTATTAATATAAATTAACGTAAATTAATGTAAAAATATTATATTATTATTATACATTGTTAATGCAATAAAATTTTTCTTTTAAAATTTAGTACACCAACACTAACTTTTTTTATTTAATTTTTTTATTTTGATTGAATATTACTCGATTCGAAACCACAATAAGAACAAAGATAGTAAAAAGTTGATATTTCATCGAAAATCTTTCTATACTTAAGTTAAAATTTTGCTTGTAAAAGTTTTGAGAGAGAAAACTGAAGGAGGAAGATTATCATTGACTATATATATGCTATAGGGTTATTTCCTCGTGCATACTTAGTTACTATTAGCCTCCTTTTATATGTTGCTTCAAATTATTCAAATTTAATAGAATTTCATAGAATTTAGAAATAACAACCCCAATTATACTATGATTATATGAATTTCGGAGATTTTACTTTTTAAGCACCGGCTTTTCAGATTTTGCGGGATCTTGAGCTCTTCTTACAGAATACATTTACTAGACAATTTATCCTTATTATAAAATAAACTCTACTTGCAGAGTACATCTACCAAACTAAGGATGCTTATTATAGAATAATCCATAAAGGAATTAAAAAGAGAATGAATTTTTTGTTAATACATAATTGGTCTCAGCAGTCTTTACTTAAGACTACTTTGTCCATTTAAAGTGAGCTTAGTGTCACGCCTTGATTTTACGCCGTAGCAGGAATTATGCCACAGCAGCATACGCAACAAATTACGCCACTGCAGCACAGCAGATTATGTCCAGATTTTTCCTAAACAAATGCTGCACACATTAAGGCTACAACAACACTTTCCTAAATTAATAAAGACTATAGCTTCTTAACTTATTTAAGAGAAATTAGAAAGCTTTATATTAAATAAGAAATACTCTATGTATATAGGAAAATCCTTGTTATTCTAGGAATAAAATTAAGGCAATAATTGTAGGCTGTTAGATGAGATTGTAGGGTTTAATTTAAGCCATTCATTGTACATTATTTATGTATAAATAGAGAAGCCGCAGTAGGCCAAAGTAATTCAAGCTTTATGCAATTCAATTCTCTGCAGATTTCTATGCACTCTCTCTTTATTTATTTCTTTGTGGTTTTTGTGAAGCAAGACGGACTTAGCGCATATTGTTCCAGATTTGCGTCCAAGGTCACATAGAAAAATCAGTCCGTGACAATTGATATTAGAGCGATAGTTTCAAAGAAGAAGAAAGAGCGTTATGGCACAAAATGAAGAGACACGTGGTAGAGAATTCAATCATGCAGATGGGAAGCGAACTAGATCACAAAGCAAGTCTTGTAATGCTCTCAATGAACTTCGCACCACGATGGGGAAGGTGATGGAAAGGCTAGCTGATGCGAGGGATCAGCTTGATAGTTTAGAGTAAACTGTGAAGATCCTAGAGAGCGGGTTGGCCGCTCAAGGTGAAGAGCTACAGAAGCTCCTCCACAGTTCCTCCCATTCCACCGAAGAGAAGCTGCGTCAAGGGTAGGAAGTGTTCGAAGCCAAAATTCTGGGGATATTGGAAACCATGCAGCAATAGATGGACTTATTGCATAGCGGCTTGGAGGATGCAAAAGGCAATGTTAGCCTTTGTAAGCGAGCAGTAGCCAGCGGAGTTGGCTCCTCTTATGGGGCTGTTTATACGCCAAGAAATGAAATTTCTAAACCCAAGGCGTACGGCGAAAAGTGAAATGCCAAGGAGCTGGACGACTACCTTTGGCAGATAGAGCGGTATTTTGAGGTAATTGATTTGCGGAATAAACAAGATAAGGTAAATACTGCAACCCTCTACCTTTTCGATTATGTACTTTCTTGGTGGTGAGAAAGCATGCAGAAATTCAAAAGAGACAGTGCACCATCAACACTTGGGGTGCGCTGCAGCAGGAGCTCAAGTGCCAATTCTATTCAGAATATGTGTCGTATAATGCCCATAAGAGGATGAAGGAGTTGAAGCAAAACAAATCTAGCGGAATATGTTGAGGAGTTTTTTAGCCTTATGCTTCAAACTTTGAACTTGAGCAACAATGACTTACTCTTTAACTTCTATGAGGGGTTACAACCATATAGCCTTTTTTGAAATCAAGCAACGGGATGTCAAGGACGTCACCACTGCTCTAACTATTGCCGAGACTCTAGTGGATTTCCACAAGGAAGATGCGAGAAAGCCGAAGCACTAATATAAGCCCAACAATGGCGGGGGAGCATGGGATTCTCACCCTCAACAAAACAAAGATGGGAAAGGCCAGCCACCAAAGGGTAAGGAGCAGCAGTGTGATGGGAAAAGAGGAAGCAAGCTAAAGACAAATTGCTTTCTCTACGACGGAGACCATTGGGCTAAGGATTGTCCGTAGAAGAAGGCATTCAACGCTATGTTTGAGGCACAAGAATCAGCAGCGGAGTAGACAAGCATGGGAAGCTTGCAGGAACTCAGCGTGCTTAAGGCTAAACCAGTGCCTAACACTCCGCACAGCAAAGCTCTCATGCATGTCGAGGCGTGCATCAATGGGAAGAAGACTTATGCGCTGTTGGATACCAGAGCTTCGCATAACTTTATCAAGAATGTGGAGGCAAAGTGCTTGGGTCTTCAAGTGGAAAAAGGGAGCGGTTTCCTTAAAACAGTGAATGCGGAAGCCAAACCTCTCGATGGTGTAGTTCTAGGTGTCGATTTGCACTTGAAAAATTGGCGTAGCATGGTAAGTTTTTCTGTAGCACTTCTCGACGATTTTAATGCAGTGCTAGGGATGGATTTTTTACGACAGTTTAATGCCGTACCAATACCGCGATACAACTCGATGTGTATTTTAGAAGGAAGTCCTTGTATGGTGCTTGCAATGGCAAAACCCACTGCCAACACCCCTCTTTTCTCAGCAATGCAAGTGAAGAATGGTATCAGTTGTGGGGAAGAGACATTCCTTGCAACTAAATGGGAGGTGGATGATGCTGTGGACAGTGAGGAGCTTGCACCGCTGCCAAAAATTGCGAAGGTGCTTACAGAGCACAAGGATATGATGTCAGACGCCCTACCAAAGAAACTACTACCTCGGTGAGAGGTGGACCACAAGATAGAGTTGGAACTGGGGGCGATACCACCGGTGATGACACCCTACCAGATGGCGCCGCCGAAGGTGGCGAAGTTGCAGAAACAACTGAAAGAGCTACTGGCCGTAGGGTACATCTAGCCCTCAAAGGCATCATATGGGGCACCGGTGTTGTTTCAACGCAAGCATGATGGTTCATTGTGGATGTGCATCGACTATCATGCCTTGAACAAGGTAACAATCAAAAACAAATATCTCATTCCTCTTATTGCTGACTTGTTTGATTATCTTGGTCAAGCAAAGTTTTTCTCCAAATTTGATTTGTGGTCAGGTTACTGCCAAGTTTGTATAGCCCCTAGCGATGAACCTAAGACAGCATACGTGACGCGGTATAGAGCATACGAGTTCTTGGTCATGCCTTTCGGCCTCACCAATGCACCATCCACTTTGTTCACTTTGATGAACTAGATTTTTCACCCATTTCTAGATAGATTTATGGTCGTGTACTTAGACAACATTGTGGTGTACAGCGACACACTCAAAATACATGCAACTCACTTGCGGGCAGTTTTTCAAGTGCTGCGGGCTAACGAGCAGTACGTGAAGAGGGAGAAGTGTTCATTCGCACAACGAGAAGTTGAGTTCCTTGGGCATAAAATCAAGGAAGGGAAGCTTCTCATAGATAGGTCTAAGATTTGGGCAATAGTGGATTGGGATCTACCCTTGAAGGTCGCGGAGTTGCGGTCCTTCCTTAGATTGATAAACTATTATTGGAAGTTCATTATGGGCTATTCGAGAATAGCATCACCTCTCACCGACTTGCTGAAGAAGTCTAGATCATAAGACTGGTTTGAGGAGTGCCAACATGCTTTCTACAGTCTAAAGCATGCAGTTATAGGGGAGCCGGTACTCGTACTGCCTAACTATATGATGCCATTTAAAGTTCAAACGAATGCATCAGATTTTGCCATCGGCAGTATTCTCATGCAACAGGGGCATTTGATAGCATTTGAGAGCATGAAACTCAATGACACGGAGCGGCGTTACATAGTGCAAGAAAATTAAATGACGGCGGTCGTTCACGCACTATGTACTTGGCGACACTACTTGCTCAGATCAAAATTTATGGTGTAAACGGACAATGTAGCCACAAGTTACTTTCAAAACCAAAAGAAGCTCAGCCCGAAACAAGTAAAGTGGCAGGATTTTCTGGCGGAGTTTAATTTTGAGTTGGCGTACAAACCAGGCAAGACTAATGTGGTGGCGGACACTCTAAGTCGGAAGGCTGAGTTTGCAACTGTTAACAAGCTTTAAGGGAAGATTCTTAGCCTCATTACGGAAAGTATACAGTATGATCCGCTAGTTAAGCATCTCATGGAGTTGGCACAAACTGGAAAAACCAAGCGATTTTGGGTAGAAGATGGGTTTCTCTACACCAAAGGGTAGCATGTTTATGTGCCAAAGTGGGGAACTTGCAGCAGAATCTCATCAAGGAATGCCATAAAACTAAGTAGGTAGGCCATTTCGGCCAAAAGCGCATGAGAGCATAGCTTGAAGCGGTGTACTATTGGCCCCAAATAAGAGACAATAAGGAACAGTTTATGCGGATTTGTCTTGTGTGTCAGCAAGATAAGAGCAAACACTAAAGTTCAATAGGCTTGCTAGAACCATTACCCATTCTAAAGAGACCATGGGAGGGCATCTCCATGAACTTTATAGTGGCGTTGCAGAAATCTGATGGGATGGGAACTGTCATTGTGGTGGTGGATCAGTTCTCTAAGTATGCGACTTTCATTCCTGTGCCGAAGGATTATTTTGCAGAAGAGATCATAAGGTTTTTCTGCAAGCACGTGATCAAGTATTGGGGCTTACTGCAGTCGATCATCAGCAATCACAACCCTCGCTCCTCGCTTTACTGTTAGATTTTAGATTGAGCTGTTCAAGCTCGTGGGCTCAGTGCTCCACTTCTTGACAAGCTTTCACCCCTAAATTGATGGGCAAACTGAGCGGGTGAATGCTTTCTAGAGCTGTACTTGCGACATTTTGTAAGAGCAACACAGCATGACTGGGCGCGCCTATTGGATGTAGCGCAGTTTTCCTACAATCTGTAGCTGAGCAAGTCTACCAATCGCAGCCCATTCAAGTTAGCTACTGGGCAGCAACCTCTCACACCCTATACCTTAAGCTACAAAGGGTGCTCCCTAACGGCATATAAAGCTACTAAGTCGTGGCATGAGCAGACAGATATTGTAAGAGCATACCTTAACAAAGCGGCAAAGTAGATGAAGAAGTGGGCTGATAAAAAGCGGTGGCATGTGGAATTTAATGTTGGCGACATGGTGCTAGTGAAGATTTTACCCCAGCAACATAAATCCACACGCCCACTATACAAGGGGTTGGTTCGGAAGTATGAGGGTCCATTTCCCATTGCCAAGCGGGTGGGCGATGTGTCATACAAGGTGGAGTTACTCTCGAGGCTTAGACTACATCTGGTTTTCCATGCAAGTTATCTCAAGCGTTACCATAGAAATACGGATGACCCTCAGTGCAGTGAGCCAAAGCGACAACCTTTAGGCATAAACACAATTTTTGACAAGGAAGTGGAGATCATCCTTGATGACCGGATTGTTCGAAGACAAAACTATCCGTCGAAAGTACTTCGTCAAGTGAAAGGGCTTGCCCTATAGCAAAGCAAGCTAGGAGCTTGAGACAACCTTGTGGCAATTTGAAGACAAGGTTCATGACTACCAATAACTGTGCGTCAAGAACGTCGCTTGATTGGGTGGGGGAGAATGTCACGCCCTGATTTTATGCTGCAGCAAGAATTACGCTGCAACATACGCAACAGATTACGCTACTACAATATAGCAGATTATGCCCAGATTTTTTCTAAACAAGCGCTGCACACATTAAGGCTACAGCGGCACTTTCCTAAATTAATAAAGGCTATAGCTTCTTAGCTTATTTAAGAGAAATTAGAAAGTCTTATATTAAATAGGAAATACTCTATGTATGTAGGAAAATCCTTATTATTCTAGGAATTACAATTAAGGTAATAATTGTAGGTCGTTAGATGAGATTGTAGGGTTTAATTTCAGCCGTTCATTGTACATTGTTTGTGTATAAATAGAGAAGTCCCAGTAGGCCAAAGCAATTCAAGCTTTATGCAATTCAATTCTCTACAGATTTCTGTGCACTCTCTCTTCATCTCTTTCTTTGTGGTTTTTGTGTTTTTGTGAAGCAAGACAGACTTAGCGCATATTGTTCTAAATTTGCATTTAAGGCTGCACAGAAAAACCAGTCCGTGACATTAGGCTATGTTATATATTTGAGACATCTATCATGCTGTACTCAAGACCTTCATAGGAGGGGGAGGTCTTAGAATTGGATTCTAAACTTGAAGTCTTTTATATGACCTCAAGAGGTCCTGACCCTTACTATACCTAAAGACCTTATTATCTCTTGGATAGTGTCTCTTGTATCGAGCCTGGCCTCAAGCCTTTCTTTCATTCTTCATAATACTCTATTAGGCTTTTCTTATGTTGTTGACCGCATCTCTTACATCAGACCCTTTAGTTTTAGTAAAAAATAATTGTTTTGACAAAAACTAAAATCTTAATTTGAAAAGAACTGCTTGTCGCCAAATTTAAATGTTCAACTTGAAACCCACGAGCTTCCATCCACATGGCATTTCCCTACTAGTTCAGCAGATCATGTTGTTTCGGGTCCCAAAGATCTTCTCAACTCTCATGATTGCCGCCACTTTTCACATTTATGAGGACAATCCTTCAACTTCATCTAACATGGCTTTACCTCATCCTTTGATCTTTCTTTCATATTAATGGCTGAGGTTTCTTTGCTCTCCTAAATACCATTTCTTTTACTCTTTCATTCCCTTCATCTTCATTCCATACCACAACTTTCTTCGCATTGGCAAGTATTCTCAATAGACATAAGACTTCAAACCAAGCATTCTTTATCTAAGCCTTCCTTCTTTCTTAGTCGCTAACTGATAATTCTCCGTTGTTTCTTTTAACTCTTTATTTTTGTTAGATTTTTGGTTGATTGAGGCAAATACTAAATAGTTTTCTAGGGTTGGAAACCTTAGGTAAATATTCCACAAGTTGTTAATGACTTAGAGCAACTCTTGATTTTTTGTATTTCTCCATTGTAAATAGATATGAGTTCTGTTTCAAGTGATAACGAGTCTATCTCCAGGGAAAACAACTCCGAGGAAGTTAACCTATTGTCTTTGCTCTTTCCTCTTTTTCGAAAAGAAGGAATTTAACACCTTTTGAAGCAGATTGGTTCCCTTCTTCTATTACAAAGTCAGACTTAGAAACTTATACCCGGTGTTACAACATCTCTGAGGAGATTTACCTTAGGGTTTCCTAAAAGGATGAGCTTTCTAGTTGTCCTCTCGTTGTCCTCTCGTTGATGAAATCTACTTCAATGAGGAATTATTTCACCTCGAGGTTAAACTCCTTCTTAAGGATTACTTCGCTCGAATCTTTGAATCCTTCAACATTGCTCCTTATAAATTGAATTTGAATAATTGGAGGATCTTGTCGAGTCTGTTTGTGTTGTGGAGTTAGATCTCCAATTTTGTTCCCTTAATTGAAGAAATTGAGTACATGTACTTGTTAAAAAAGAACCATAAAGAACCCAGGATGGTATTACCTTTAGACTCGACCCAAACAACATAATCCCATTATAGGCAACCTATCTTGCAATAAGGACTAAAAGAACAAGTGGTTCTTCATTGGTGGTGACTAAAACTTCAACAATAACATCCATGTGCCCAGATTGTTTGAGGAAGCAATCACTTGAAGTGATTTGCCTGAGCTGAATGCTTAAAGCCTGAAGAGGGTTGAGATGGCTAGGTCCTTAGCATCTAGTCAAAGGTCTCTCTTTTCGAACATTGACCTAATTTCATCAGGTCTTGTAGATTTTTGTGTGTCTAAGGGTCAACTAGCTTTTGAGAATGCCCAAACTAGTAAGCATCTTGTTCTCCTTATTCCATGTATGTTGAATTATGTTATTTGATATCGATGTCACTCTTTTTTGCAAAAGATATGACCCCAAAGAAGTCTAAGCCGAACTCTCTTGAGGTATTGAGGCAATTGGCAATAAAGAAAAAGGTTGAGAAAGCCCCCCAAGCTTTAAAGACTAGAGCTGGGTCTTCCAAGGGCTTTGTAGGAACATTTGCCCCCTCCAATGTTGGTGAGCCACCTAGTTCCGGCACAATCCCAACTATTGGTCGAGGAGTTGTGATCTAAGGTGATTTGCCACCTTCTCTTACCCTCAAAGTGGAAAAGGAAAAGGACAAGAGGAAAGTCATTGTAATGGCAGAGGATGTTGGGTTACGACAAAAGAAGGGGTTGTTTGGCCAGGTAGCTGAAGAGATAATCGAGGCGCCTCAACTCCTCCCAGAGAACCTTTTTGAGGACAAGAGAGAACTCTTCGCCCATTTCCTCCCCTGCATTAACCAACAGGTTATGGAGATTAATCCTAAATATTTCGAGCTCTTACGAGTACCTCGGCTCTAAGAATTTTAAATTTTTCAATAAGGTGGCTAAGCCGAATGAGTTGTTCTTTATTTTGTTTTTGGAAGAGAAGATGCATTTTTTATTTTTAACTTCTGATAACTTTTATGTTGATTGATTCAGCTCTAATATGCAGCCGCAGTGTACCGAGACGTCTTTGAGGATTTTTTCTCGAGGGCGTCGGAGTCTAACAAGAGGGCTGAGAGAGCGGAATGGGACTTGGTCTTAGAGATGACCAAGTTTGAGTCTAAGAAGGCAAGGTAGGCTCGAGAGATAGAAGAGCTCCAAGTTAGAGTAATTATGATGGAGTCCAGTAAAAGGATGAGCACCCTTGAACCTAACTTAAATGAGTCGAGGAGGGAATGCGAGAGACTTCGCTGAGAGTCCAATGAGAAGTGCCAGGTGCTAGAGCAACGCTTAGAAATTGAGAAGATGAGATATGCACTCCTGGCCAGGTAGGTTGAAGAGGCTGAGGGGGCAGTTGATGCCTTTGTTCGTGAGTAGGTCAATGAAGGAATTAACCTGACTTCTGAAACGTTCCAAGGCCGATATCCAGATCTAAACCTAACCTGGTTATATGAAGCTTTGGGACGTGAGCCTCCACACCTTGATGAGAACTCTTTGGCTGACCTCATCCCTGAAGGGGACGTTAACCCCAATTTGAAGATTGCTTTTGTTCCCCTTGTTAAGCTGATTGATGTGCCTTCTACTAAGTTGATCGAAGTTAAACCGACTGAAGTCACTCCTACCGAGCAAACCGTTTCTTTTCTAAATCTGATCAATCCTCCAGCCAATCCAACCAACTAATTAGTAAACTCTTTATTTTTTTTTATTTTTTAAGAATGTATATGTGCACATAAGCAAATGTAATAAACTTTGAATGCTTTACGAATTCAATACTTTCCAATTCACATGAATCTTTGTGTCACTTTGCATCTTCTCCACTTTACAGAACTTAATCATTGTTAAAAGTTGACAAATGCTTCAAAGATAAATCTAACCTAAACTAAGATGAATTAATGACACAAAATTTATGTCTTTAAAATCCATCTCCTAATTTTCGCATCTTAGAGCAAATATCTTTGAATATGAACCTTACTAACTCTTAGCATGAGTTAGTTTTAAGGTTTTGTTGTCACACCCCCGCTTGTGGGGTTTACATGTGACAACCGCCACAGACCCTTAAGAAACATTCTGAAACTCCAAACATGTCTCTTAGGCCTGTAAGGCTTCATAGGAACTTGTCCCTTGTATAATTATTCACATATGTCTCAAAACAATTTCAAAAACATTTTATAAAACACATCAACATAAATTTGTCTCTCCGAGACATTTTAAAATCATTTTGCAAATAAAAGTATACTCAATGTATAAAAGATATAAAGTATATAACCAAATGCATAATTTTTAATTCATAAATAAATACATACAAAATTTTCTCAAAACAAACCCAGTGAGCTAATTAAAAAAGTTAGTGAGCTGAGGATGAGAATGATACCTAAGAGTTTTATACCCCTAATTAATCACCACCACCAGATAATGCTTTTTTCTACGTTTGATTTCCTGAAACTATGAAGTGAGGAGGGTGAGTATACGTGGGTATACTCTGTGAGTGGATAAAAATAAAATTATACAAAAAAACATAGTAATATGAATATATTTTAAAAAAACGTTTATAGATACATGAAAAATAATTTATTTTAAAAAAAACATGGCTTATTATTTGAAAATTACTGAGCAGGTTCTTTTTTTTTTGTGATTATCCTGATCGTAGGTAATTTTGAGATCATCAATGATTTTTAGACAAGGAAAACAATATTTTTTTTAATAATTTTTTAAAAATAAAGAATACAAGCAAATTATTTAAAAACTAGCCCATTTCTGACATTGGTTTCGAGTAGTCACATGGTAATATTCATGATTTTTCTTGATAATTTCATAGGTGGACAACTCCCTAACATCATCTTCTTATATGCTTGTCCCACTTGTGGAGCACTCACCTAGGCAGCCTTTTGATAGTTCTGTCCATAGGCTACTTTCCTGTAACTACAGAAATAAATAAACTTGGCCCTCCCGGCTATATCATCAACACAATCAACATGAAAATCTAATAATATAATCATTTATAAATATATCATCAAAGTTCAAATTATATAAATAAGATATCATCATCGAAAATATAAAGTGTTTTACATTTTTTATGTCAATCTTGGCCTCATGGTCACACACATATTAATTTAATCCACAGACTATTTACATTTGTTTTAAAACAATAAGTTTTATAAAACAGTTTAAAAGAATGAAAACATATAAATATCAACTTATAGTAAGAGGGAAAGTATACATTCCCTCACTGGTCCCCTTGCTGACTGGGTTCCTGCCTCGTAGTATTGATAACTAAATGATAAATGTTAAATACTATTAATATTTAATTTCATTCACACTTGTGTAAACCCTAAATTGATGTATATATGCATAATAGGTATGAGTTTTATATATGCCTATGAACCATATTTTAACTTTTTTTAACCTAAAAAATGACCTTAACTGAGTAAACCTTAGTAATCACGTTATAAAGCTTAAAAAGAATTTTCGTTGATATTTGTATGTCTTCTAACTCTTTTTAGATTCAAAGTTTTGACTTCTGAAAGTTTGACACATAATTTGGGATTAAATTATTTACTAAGTTGATTTTGGTCAGAAGTATGCTGCTCAGGTTAAAGGTATTGTGCTCAGCGTAGAGAGTATGCTGCTCGAGTTAAGGTTATTATGCTCAGGTCAAGAATACGTACTCAGAACTTGAAAACTTCTAAGATGACGAAACCTAAAAAAAAAATCAGAATATTTTGGGGGCTCTTTGATAAGGAGACAAATGTACTTCGATTATGTATTATAAGTACTTGTTAGAAAGGGTTTTTAGTGTATAATAATTTTATCTTTAATAAGTTTTTCTTTAAAATGGCTTTATTTTCCATAAAATGAGTATAATCATCAAAAGGTTCAAACTGTCAATATTATTTCATTTCTCTTTCAAACTAATTTCAACCCTAATCCATTTACGTACTAATTCAAATTTTTAAACTCAATTTCAATACTTCAAGAACAACTATTAAAGAAATTTATTCAATTTTTAAAACACAATTTAAAATAATATCACTATAGTCACAAATAAAAAACTTAATCTATGCACAGTAAAATCCATTTCAAAATTTACATAAAAATAAATTCTAAGATTTTAGGATGGGTGGAATGCTTACCAAAATTCAAGAAAAATTTTTAGATTTGCTTGAGTCATTGGATTTGAAGAATCCTTAAATTGACTTTAAACCCTAACTTTCTCCCATGCCAATTCCTATCTAAATCTTTGAAAATAAATGTTGAAATGGCTTTAGAATAATGAATTTGTGTTGTTATAGGCAAAAAATCAAAAGAAAAGGGAAGGATTGGTGAGAGAAAGTGAGAGGAATCGTTAGAAACGTAAGAGAGAAAGAAAAAAAAGAAGAACGTGAAAGGAGGAGAGAAAAATGAAGAAATTTATGGAGACTCGAGGTTTATGTAGTGAATAATATAATGACAAAATTACCTTTAACTTGAGAAATGTGTCTTATATTTGTAGACCTTAGAAATTATTACCATGTCTTAAATTCATTAATAATCATTTGGGAACCATTCAACCTTTTACATATTGTCTTTACTCTCAGGATTTAATTAAGTGTTGGATATTATTGCCCTTGGACGAAGGCTCAGCATAATATTTAGAGAGTCATTCTGCCCTTGTATGTCTTGAGATCATGCTCAAAACTTATTAAGGTTATGAACATAAGAACTAATCATATAGGAACCCTATTGCTCTTGTACGTCCCAAGACCATGGTCAGGGCTTATTTGAACTAGGAATAATATTACCCTAAGATGAGTTGAAAAGTTAACCATTTGAGGTTTTTTGTACTCTCATATGTCTTGAGACCAGACTTAAGGCTTAATCGAGCAGTAGATAATATTGTCCCGAGAGGGATATATGACTTAGTCATCCATGAACCACTTTGTTCTCATATGTCATGAGGTTAGTCTTTAGATTTATTTAAACAATGGATAATATTACCCTGAGATAACTGTAGAATTTTTACCACATAGAAACTATTTCGCTCTTATACGTCCTGAGGTGGTGTTCAAGGCTTATTCAAGCTAATAAATAATATTATTCTAAGATGATTAGAGAACTGTAATTGCTCAAGAACTATTTTACTCTTATACGCCCTGAGATCTTGTTCAAGGCTTATTTGAACTTATGGATAATATTACCCTGAGGTAAATAAGAGGCTAGTCATTTAGGAATCATTGTACTCTTTTATGTCTTGAGATACATGCTTAGGATTTATCCGAGTTATAGATAGTATTACCTCGAGATGAATGTAGAATTTAATCACCTAGGAGTTATTTCGCTCTTATTCGTCCTAAGATCGTGCTCAGAACTTATTTGAGTTATGAATAGTATTACTCTAAGATGATTCTAAGACTTAGCTATTTGGAAATCATTCTTACTCTTATACGTCCTGAGGTCGTGCTTAGGGCTTATTCAAACTATGGATAATATTACTCTAGATTCTTTGATTTCTTTGCTCTTCGAATTGAAGGTTTTGTTTATCAGTGTATTCTTATTATCAAAAATATCTTACTGATGGAAAATAACATATTTATTTATTTCTAAGGCAAAAAAAAAAAAAAAGAGTTTACATATCTCTGATACTTCTTAGGGATAATATAACTTTAATCATTCGGCATTGCAGGGTTTTTTAACCCCACTTTTATTTATGAACTTTAATTTATAGACTCCATGTCTCAAAATATGGGTGACTTTGTACAATCCTTCCCAATTAGCCCCGAGAACATATTCTCCTGACACTTTAATATTTAGGGTGACTTGTTTCAAGACCCAGTCTTCTTTAGAAGGTACGATGCCAGACATACTTGTTGTAATACTTGGTTACTCTTTGTTGATAGGCCGTTGCCCTCATCATCACTTAATCCCTTTTTTCTTCAAGTAGATCTAACTCCAAGTGTATATTTTGGTTATTACTTAATTGATCGTAGCTATTAATGAGGAAGGTTGGTATATCAATCTCAATAAGGATTATCGCCTCACATCTAAAGGTCAAGCTATACGGGGTCTCACCCATAGTTACCTTTAGAGTGATCCTGTAGGCCTAAAAGACCTTAGAAAGCTTATCAATCCATGCACCTTTGTGCTTATTGAGCCTTTTCTTGAGTGTCTTTTTAATTACTTTGTTCGTAGCTTTCACTTGTACGTTGGCTTTTGGATGAGCATGTATTACGAACTTAAGTTTGATTGAAAAGTTTGAACAAAATTCCCTAAAATTTGAGTTATCAAATTGCTTTCCATTATCTACAATCCGTACTTGAGGGGTTATGAACTAATAAATAATGTTCTGCTTGACAAATGTTGTAACCTTATTATCAGTGATGGTGGCTAATATCTCAACTTTTACCCACTTAGTGAAACAATCAATAGCCACTATGACATATTTTGTGTTAGCTTGAACGGGGAGTAGGGGGCCAATAAGATCTAATCCCACTGGAAAAATGGCTAGAAGCTCGTAAAAAAAGTTAGCTTCTCGGTGGTTGCCTTGGAATGTTGTCATATACTTGACATTCATGACAAGTTTTTGCCACCTGAGCTGCATCTTGTGAGAGTGTTGGCTAATAGTATCCTTGCCTTAGGATTTTATGTGCCATGAAATGAGCTCCTCCATGTCTATCACATATTCCACTATAGATTTCTTCAAGAACTTGTGCTGCTTCTTCAGGCCCGAGGCATTTTGTTATCCCGGAGTTTTCCTTTCTGTATGTAGGATTTTATTTATTCTATCTAGCTATTGTGAGAATTAAGTTAAGCTATGTGAGGTTGGTCATTACTCGTATCAGTGCTCTACTACTCCAATACTTCTATTGAAATCGAAGCTGGGGTATTCCCTTTGAAGGTAA
This sequence comes from Cedrela odorata, assembly GCA_035584115.1. Classification (NCBI taxonomy): domain Eukaryota; kingdom Viridiplantae; phylum Streptophyta; class Magnoliopsida; order Sapindales; family Meliaceae; genus Cedrela; species Cedrela odorata. The sequence goes on from JAXCLQ010000014.1 coordinate 7,494,807, forward strand.
ATGTCAATTTTGCCAGAATGTCTACCCTAAAGTTCTCTGCCTTAGGGATTTGCTTTATCGTAATAGTCATCAGAGTGCCCAAGAGTTACTTAGCTTTCTCTAGGTATGCTTGCATGTTATTTTCTCGAGCCTGGAATTGTTTGTCTATTTGGTAGGCTATTTGTTGGGAATCATAGTAAATGTCCAAGCTTGTGATCCCTAAAACCTGAGCTAAATTGATCATTATAATCAGAGCTTCGTACTCCACCTCATTGTTCGTGACCTTAAAGTTGAATTTTAAAGAACACATTACCTTGATTCCGTTTAGGTTCACAAGAACAACCCCGACTCCTCCCCTTTGCGCATTCAAAGCTTTATCAACAAAGAGGCTCTAGATTAGCTCGACCATATTTAGGACTGGTAAATTCCTTTATTCCCGATCCATGAGGTCTTTCGTGATTTAATGGATGAGAAGATGTTCTGATATCGATCTTTCCGCCATAAAGTTGGCTAAGGCTTGTTTCTTTATTGCCTTTCTGAGTTTGTAGCTAATGTCATACTTGCTGAGTTCGATTGACCATTTCACTAGTTAACCTGATAGGTTGGGTCGGTGTAGAATTTGCCTCAAAAGCTGATTCATTAGTACTACCACCTGATGGGCCTAGAAGTATGGTCCCAGTTTCTTTGCTACTACTTCTAGTACCAGCAGCAGCTTCTCAAGTGGGGAGTATCTTGACTTGGTATCCAATAATGCCTTGCTGGTTTAGTAGATGAGGCGATAGATCTTTTCTAAACCCTCATTCAACAAAATTGAGCTTACGGAATAATCGTTTACTGCGAGGTAAAGATATAATACATCTCCAATTTTAGGGCTTGTCAAGTGTGGTGGCGATGGGAGGTATCGTTTTAGCTCCCAAAAGTTGTTTTCGCATTCTTCAATTCACTCGATCTTTTTTCATTTTTTCATGATATAGAAGAAAGGGAAACATCTATCAATTGCCTTAAATAGGAACCTGCTTAATACTATCAATTATCTAGTTAAACTTTGCAATTCCTTAAAAGTATATGAGGACTAGAGATCTAATATGACATTAATCTTCTACGGATTGGTTTCGATTGCACATTCGCTGACCATATACCTCAGGGACTTCCTAGACTAGACTTCAAACACACACTTCTCGAGATTCAGCTTCATATTATATTTTCTTATGTAGGAGAATGTTTCTTTCAGCTGTTTCGGATGGTTTTGGGCCTTTAATGACTTAGTGATCACATTGTCGATGTAGATTTCCATGGTTGTTCCGATCAGTTTAAAGACCAATTAACCAATCTCTGAAACGTAGCTCTTGCGTTATTCAACCCAAAAGGCATTACTTTATAGCAGTATAATCTTTGGTCGGTAATGAACGAGGTTTTTTCTTGGACTTCAAACGCTTGTGCTAGGGTTAATTACAAGCTAATGAGAGATCACTAGAGGGTCAATTCCTGGCATATCATCATGCGTCTATGCAAACACTTCCATATATTGTCTTAGAATATTCTTAAACATTGTCTTTTGCTCCTCAAGTAGGTGAGAACCAATTTTGACTGTTTTGTGGAGCGTTTTTTGGTTCAAGATAACGGATTCAAGTTCTTTTACTAGCTTTAACGTTGATGCCTCGTCATCTTGCGAAGTCTCTTTGCTTAAATTTTTCACTCGTTCATACTACAAATTCTCATCATTAACTTCAAAGATTTCTCTCCAATGTCATTTTGATAGGCAATACGAGCTTTTGAGGAGGCTACAAAGCAAGATTATGCTTCTTTTTTACTTTCTTTGATGACGCCAATACCCTTTCTCGCTTTGAATTTTAACTTCAAGTAATGGATGCTTTCCATTGCCTTTGTAGTTTTAAGGAAGGGTCTTCAAAGAATCACAGTGTAAGACATTTTGAGATTGATCACTTAGAATTTAACGATCGTAGTCTTATGGTATGACTTTTCTCTTATAATGATAGGTAACTGTACTATCTTCAATAGGTATATGCATGATTCACCAAAACCATGAAAAATGATCTCGGCAGACCTCAGTCTCAAGTCTTCGATCCCTTTGAAGTCTAAAATCTCATTGAAGATAATGTCGGCTGAGTTCTTTGGATTTACCAAGATTCTACTAATCTGAATCATTTCTATCGTCAATGTTATTACTAGGGTATTACCGTGTAATTAATATACCCCTACCTCATCTTCATCTGTGAACATAATCAGTACTGAGGCAATTCTTTACTTTTTCTTGGCTCTCATATTCATAACGTGGATGCCTGAGGCGGAGTTTGGTAGTGAGTATTTTGAATAATTTTTTTTTGTCCTGTTAGAATTTCCCACCAATGTACCTCCACTGGAGATTACTAGGGTTTGATCTTCATATGCTTTCTCATGTATAGGGTTGTCAAGCTTTCATTCACTATTTGCCACGAAATCTGGTAAATAGTTATTTCGAATCAATACCTCGACTTGATTCTTGAGGTCAAAACACTTATTTGTTAAGTGTCCAATGCTTTGGTGAAATTCGCAAAACTTGTTCTTTGCGTTCCTGCCCGGCTTGGTTTTTATAGGGCGAAGTTCTATTAGTATGATTCCTTATCTTTTAATTTCTTATAGAATTTGCAAGAGAGACGTGTTCAAAGGAGTAAAATTTCTCTCTTTTTGAACTTGGGCTATTCTTTGTGCGTCAGGTCTTGTTGGTGAACGTTGTCCCTTTGTGGGGAACTCGTCCTTCCTATTACCCGTTTTGTTTTAGTAAGGTATCAGACTTCCCTTTCTATGGGCATCTCAAAAATTCCTCTTGTTATTTCGCTTCCTTCTCGAGTCTATCCTTTGGCTTCGTATCTCATTGCAAGGTAATGGTTTCAGCGTCTTCTCTTCTTTTAGCTTGAGGGTGACCTGATCTTTAATTTCGATTTCGTTCAACAATTTTCTTCGAGTAGTTTCGTAGGAAGTGACAGACGATTTTCACATTGCATACCATCCCTGGTATACTCGTAAACCTCTTATAAGGCCTTCTAATGTCATAGAGTAATGATAAGTCCTTAATTCCATTACTTCATTATGGTATCTCTTAATGAAGTTTCTGAGACTTTCTCATTCCCCTTGCTTCATGAGCAACAACGAACTAGGGTTTTATGGCTAATTGTCACCCATTTGAACTCGTTAATGAACACTTCATATAGTTATTCGAAGCTATGGATGCTACTAAGGGTTAAGCTGGTGAACCACTTTCTTACTTGTCCTACTAACGTCAAAGGGAACAAGCAACATATCTGGGATTCATCAAGCCCTTGGATCAGCATTATTTCCTTAAAAAAATTCATATGTAGGGATGGATCAGTTTTTCCCGTAAAGGAATTTATTTAAGGCATTTTGAGCTACCTAAGAAAAACAAGACTTAAGATTTTTTAAGAAAAAAGGGATTTAGAATGCAATCACAAACGATGTGTTAACTCATCATCCCTCTTTTGTCATCTTCTCTTCTAGTCTTTTAACTGCTTTACCAATTTTCTAATGCAAGCATCCAAATTGTTAACCTTATTGTTAGGCTCCCTGAACCTCCTCCCTTGAGAAGGGCTTCGTCAAAAACCTTCTCTTTTCTTTCGCCTTTTCCGATCAAAGAACATTCTTATATCTTTTAGACCAGAATTATTGTCTGACCCCCTCTTATGAATGATTGCCGAATCATTTAGGAAATATTGGGATTCTAGCCTAGGTTTACTAATAAACTTGAAAGCAATATCTTCCCCCTGTAAATTTCTAGGTGGATAGTTAGCAAATTTTCTTTTCCCTTTCTTCGTGGCTGTGTATCTCATTTTGATGGTATTTTGTTGGATATTGGTTTCATGATTGTACGGAGCATTTGGAACACTGTTTTCCACGGCTTCTACCGATATAGGTGTTCCCAACTCGTAAGAACTGACTTGAAACATTTTTTTCATCTTTGCAACTTTCTCAGCCAACAGATGGATTTGCCTATCTTTTTTTGCATGTTATTTTTCATTATCAGCCAATCACTTAACCAACCATGCAGTTTCTGTGACTTCTAGGTTGAAGGGATTTTGATACCAAGATGAAGCCTCTGAACCGTGATTCACACTTTCCAAGGGTGATGGTTGTGTATCATCATTTTGGTTAACCGTCACTATCTCCTCAAATGGATTATCATGGAGATTTTCCTTCACTATATTTCGGTTTCTAGTTGTATAAGTTCGTGTAGCCACCATGATTTTCTTTTTAGCTGCTGCTGCTTCTGACTTTTTGTTCAGATCCCCACAGTCGACATCAGATGTTGATACAATGAAAATCCTTCTTTAGATTTAGTGCACCAGCACCAATCTTCTCTTCTTGATTGAATGTTACTCAACTTAAAACCACAGCAAGAACAAAGGGGATTAAAAGTTAGTGTTCCAGCGAAAACCTTTTGATGTTTAAGTTAGGATTTTACTTGTAAAAGTTTTGAGAGAGAAAACTGAAGGAGAAAGACTATCACTGATTGTATATATGCTCTAGGGTTATTTTCTCATGTCTACTTGGTTGCCTTTGACCTTCTTTTATAGGTTGCTTCAAGTCTCTCAAATTTAGTATAATTTTATGGAATTTAGAAATAGCAATTCCAATTGTATTATAATTCCAAGAATCTCTGAGATTTTACTTTTTAAGTATCGACTTTTTGGATTTTACAAGATCTTGAACCCTTCTTGTAGAATACATCTACTAGGATAAGGATCCTTATTACGAAATAATTCAAAAATGAATTGAAAAGATAATGAATTCTTTATTAATACGTAATTGTTAAGAGGTCTCAGAAGTATTTACTTAAAGCTGTTTCGTCCACCTTAGGTGATCTCAGACTATATTATACATCTGAGACCTCTTTCATGTTGTACCCGAGACTTTCATAGGTGAGAGGAGGTCTTTGAATTGTATTCTAAACTCGAGGTCTTTTATATGTTCTCAAGAGGTCCCGACCCTCACTATACCTGATGTCATTGTTATCTTCTGAATAGTGTCTCTTAGATGGAGTCGGGCCTCACACCCTTCTTTCATTTTCATAATACTTTATTTTGAGCTTACAGCCTATTGAACTTTTCTTACATTGTTGATTGCATCCTCAACATACATTATTCAGTCTTTTCAGTATTTTTTTTTTCTTTTTTATTCCTTCCAAAGATTACAACACATGACAATGAAGAGAAGTAAAGTCTTGAAAACGCTAAATTTTAAAAATATTTTATAAATTAAAGGATTAATTGTTCATATTTTTAAATTGGGGTCAAAGTATATAAAAAAAATTTATTTTAAAATACAAATATTTTTTTATAAAAATTAAAAATTTATCAAATCAATATGTACCAATAGAATTTGTATAAGAATTAAAATATTCCAAATTTTGGTGTAGATTTATCACTAATAATTATATAGTAATGTCACATCAATTAGTATAAAAATTAAGTCATTCAACAAATACCACTAATTATTCCTAGAACATCATTTTTTTTTAATCTAAATTAGTCCTACAAACTAAATGTAAAAAACATCGTATTGATATGCATTATTATCAATTTTTCATCTTACTCTTTAACTTCTAATTAAACTCAACTTATAATTAAATTAATTTTAAAATAAAAATCCAAAAAACAATTTTCAAAAAATATTAACTGTTCAAATTTGATTTATGATGAATTTCACTAATCTAATGAACTTACTTACCCAAAAACTTGGATAAAAGTTTGTAGGAATAGATTAGTCTTGATTGTGCACTGAATGAATGCTTATAACTCCAGTCTTTAGAAGCTGAATTTTCAAATTTATGGTAAATAATCATGTAATCGAGATTGGGTTAAAATTTTTACTTAAGATGCTCAACCTTTGTATCTTACGATATGTTTGATTGTTGTACTTGTAAAGCATAATATTTCAAAAGTAGTATAGATAAACTATTTGGTAAATACTAACTTTATTTGAAAGTTAATTTGTACCATTCACTTTTCCAATTATACTTGGCATCTAGTGATTTTATCTCTAAAGTAGACTACAATCTCAAGCTGGCAAGCATTTGCTTAAATTTGGTTTAACTACCCGTTGAATTTCTTTCTCATGTAATGTTAATTTTATTTCTAATAAAGCATCCATGATCGTTGATTTGTGGTATATTTTGCTCTTATTTGTATATAAGTTAATGAAAGTAATGTTGTATTTACTCCATATTGGTTAACTAGCAAAGTCATTAATCTGGTTTATACATTTTGGTTTAATGTCAAATTTATGGAGCAATAATATTGGGACATTATATTTGTGATCAATTATAATAGTGTGCCAATTATGTTACACCTATATCATGTAATATGCACTATGGTTAAGTATGATCCTGTGTTATAATGTTATGACTTATAATGGGATGGGTCAATTTTGCTAACAGGAGCAAATCTCTACACTTGTATTATATATTAAATGGTTAGCCTATTGAACCATTTATCATCTTTAGTCAAAAGTGCAAAGTGTAGTAAAAAACTCTTTCATTTTTCTCTCCAAAATACTCTTAGCTCATATCAAGAATGACAAACAAAAGGGAAGGAGATTCACCACAAACATTGATCGGATCATTACAACAACCATCCCATGGACGCATATTGCTCCAAGGTCAGTTTTAAATGTTTTTTTATATGTTTATAATCTAGCAAGAAACTTCATGTTAGTTTTGTAAGTTCCAACAGTTTGTATCAAAGCATCTCACTCAATATTATAAGTCATTCATGCTTGGTGATGTAGTGTTGTTGTTGTAGTTTGAAATACTTTATTTTATTTTTCTTCAAACTTTATAAAAAAAATCCATTTTTTATTTTGGCCTCTTTTGTAAAAATGGTGGTCGAATTCTTGTCGTGGGTGTTGAGAGGATCAAAATGATGTTTTCCAATGCAAAAAATGATATCTAGACGGCCATTTTCTAGTCGTGTCGGGTTAAAGACCTATTTATCTGTTTTTTTTTCACCCGTCTTGTTGAAGAAGACAAATTGAGTAAGACATACACACCATACTTGGGAAGTGAGTTGACAACCCTTTTCTGCATGCATCAACTTTTCTGTTTTGAAAATAAATTTATTTTTGACAAACTGTGTAGCTTTTGAAAGGCTTTTATTGTAATTATTTTGTAAGTAGGCCACACTATTTAGTTAAGTCTTTGGCTACTTTTGACTTAGTTTCTTGTGAGCCATTTTCTTTTTTGGACATTATGAAGTAATTTGGACCATTGTTGTTCTTTTGAACCATTTTTGGGTTGTGCCTTTATTATTTGCTAACTTTTTGCAATTATTTTGGCCATGTAGTTTATTTTATTTTGGGCCATTTTATTGAATTATTTGGTTTTAGTTAAATAAGTACTTGAATGAATTAATTTGGTATGTTAGTAAGCTCTAATTTTATGAAATTAATTATATCCTTTACGTATTTAATTCATTCATTTTTGTGTCAAGCTTGTTTAATTGATTATTCACTATGCATATTCCAAAAATTACATAGAATCGCTAGTTTAGATTAATTACAATCCTACCTGTCGTAGGACTAGTTGAGACAAATTATGGGAAGATTCATTTGGGTAATTTAAGGTATGATAATAATAATATTAGGTGGTTAATAACCTTTTTTACCAAGGTCTCTAAGAGTGGTAATTTTTTCCCTGTCAAATTTATTATTGTTCTGAAGGATGTTTGGGGCGATAAAGATTTTTAGGTTTAGTATAGTATAAATAAACTAAGTGATTATGTTACCTTGTCGGTGACTTGTCACTATGAGTTGTATATTCAACTAGATTTGCTTTATCTTTGTGTTAAGTTATGGGATGGTGCTAATTAAGAATAGTGAGAAAATAACTTTTGTAGCATGATTTTGGATACAAATGTATAATATTTTTTTGGCGTTATTCTGTTAGCTTCATTCAATCCTAGCATGTCCTTACAACTTTCTTCTATCAAGACTCTAACCGGATCAAACTTTGATGATTGGTTTGAATCGCTTTCAATGTTTCTGTTGTGATGAACCTGAACTTAGCCTTGAGAGTCGATCTACCTACTCTACCTATACCATCGAGCTCTTTAGAGGAAAAGAACCACTATGCCCTATGAGAGCATTTTAATCGTAACTGCCTGATGATCATGAATTATACTATTGATAAAGCCATCAGAAAGAGTATTCCGAGCACTAAAAGTGCAATGGACTTCATGGATGCCATTAAGTTACAGTTTGCAAAGTTTGATTAGGCTAAAATATCAAATTACATGCAACTGTTTTCTATTACCAAGTATGATGGGGTCAGTGATGTCAGGGAACACATTATGAAAATGACCTCCTACTACCATAAGTTAAATGCGATGAAAGTTGAAGTGGGAAGTCATTTCCTTGTTTGGCAGATACTAGAATCCTTTCCTTCCCAATTTCATGGAATGAAATCCAGCTATAATATGTAGAAGGAAGTTTGGGATTTAAATACCATGACTATCATCGTCATCCAAGAAAAGGAGATCTTGAAAGCTGGTAGATCTCATTTTACCTTCATGATGACACAAGGTAGCTGTAATACCAAGAAACCCTTCTTTAAGGGTGGGCCCAGCAAGAAGCCTTTTAAGAAGAAATCACAAAAGTCTGGTTCTCATTATTGTTCCACCAATACCTCTAGTTCTCAAAAACTAAATGGATTTAAATGAACATGCCATTTTTGTAATAAACCTGGGCATAAGAAGGCTGACTGCAGAAAGTTTCCAAATTAAAAAGTAAAGAAATGTATTATAATTGCCTTTGCTTTAATTTCTTTTGAATCCAATCTGGTTAACGTTCCCTCTAATTCTTTGTGGTTAGACATTGGTGCTAGTATAAATATTACTCATTCCTCTTATGAATTGATAAGCAACCGGAGACCAAATGAGAGGGAGATTTCGGTGAACATGGGCAACGGGGCAAAAGTCCAGGTTGAGCTCGTAGAAGTTGTCAGATTGATGTTATCCTCTGGCTAAATTTTGGAACTACTTGATACAATGTATATTCCTAGTGTTATAAGAAACTTAATATCTGTATCTATTTTGGACAAGGCTGGTTATGCTTTTCATTTTGGTGAAGTAAAAGTATTTTTGTAGTGGGATATCATGTATGTTGGCTCTGGCAATCTGTATAATGGTTTATATATGATGGATTTGCAACCAATGTTGGGCAATCTTCTTCTTCATCTCCTATTGTGAATAATGTGGTTGTTGGTTCTAATAATGGTAAAATGAATGAAAGATCTTCCATGTTGTGGCATAGACGTCTTGAACATATTTCTAGACAAAGGATAGAAAGACTACTAAGACTAGAAGGGATAAGATTAGCAGTAAGTTAGGATGTTTTAGAACTGATACACACTAATATTTGTAGGCCTTTTACACCTATTATACTAGATGGGTGTAAGTACTTCGTCACCTTCATTAATGACTATTCTCGTTTTGGTCATATGGAGTTAATCCATGAGAAGTCTGATTCACTTGAGGCCTTTAAAGTTTTCAAATCCGTTGCGGAGCTTCAGAAAGGTAAGCTCATTAAGTCAGTGAGATCAGACAGAGGTGGTGAATAATATGAGCAGTATGATGAAACTGGGTGCAATTCTTGGCCGTTTGCTAGATATCTACAGAATTGCAGAATTAATGCCTAGTATACCATGCCTGGAACTCCTAAACATAATAAAATTACAAAGAGAAGAAATTGTACAATTCTAGATATGGTATGGTGTATGTTAAGTAACTCCATACTTCTAGATTTTCTGTGGGATGAAGCCTTGAAAACTGCAGTTTACATTTTAAATCAAGTTCCAAGTAAATCAGTTCCCAAAACACCTTTTGAATTATAGTCAAGAAATAAGTTAAGCTTGCATCATTTCCACATTTGAGGTTGTAAAGCGAAAATAAGGCCTTACAACCCACAGTCAAAGAAGCTTAACAAGAAAACTATTAGTGAAAATTTTGTTGGCTATTGCATCAGCTTTAGAGGTTATAGATTTTATTGCCCTTCTCATACAACTAGAATCATTGAGTCTGACTGTGCAATTTATTTTGAGAATGATTTTAGAAGTAAAGGTTCTGAATCTCGCGAGGTTGTTCTCAGGGAAAAACGTATTGTTGTGTCAACCCCTTTTATGCCTTGTCCTTTGACAGTAATGCCACATGTGAATAAACCAATAATAGATCCTAATAATCTCATTCCGAATCTTGTAGCTAAAACTAATGTGATCAATGTTGATGACAATGTGGATGATGTCACACTAAGGAGATCACAGAGGACTAAAAGATCTGCAATCTCAAATGATTATGTTGTTAACTTACAGGAACATGAATATGACATTCATGTGTCTTTTGATCTTTGTACTTTTAGGGAGGCTATTAGTAGTCCAAACTCTTTGAGTTGGATGCTTGCCATGCAAGATGAGATGGCTTCAATGTTCTATAATGGTATATGGGATCTAGTTGAATTGCTACATGGTAGTAGATCAATTAGTTGTAAGTGGGTTTACAAGACCAAGAGGGACTCCAGAGGTCAGGTAGAAAGGTTTAAAGCTAAACTTATGGCTAAAAGGTTTAAACAACGAGAAGGGATTGATTATAAAAAAAACTTTTTCTCCAGTTTCTACCAAGGATTCTTTTAGGATCATTATGGCATTGGTGGCTCATTTTAATTTAGAATTACATTAGATGGATGTCAAGACAGCTTTTCTTAATGGAAATCTATTTAAGGACGTCTATACGGAGCAACCTGAGGGGTATTGTAGTTCCTAGAATGGAACATATAGTTTATAAACTCAAGAAGTCCATCTATAGACTGAAACAAGCATCCAGACAATGGTATTTAAAGTTTGATAAGATTTTCACGTCACTTGGATTTACAGAGAATATTATTGATCAGTGTATATATCTAAAGGTCAGTAGAAGTACTTTTGTAATTCTTATGCTCTATGTTGATGATATCTTGTTACCAGCTAATGATACTGACCCATTGATTAAGACAAAATACATGTTGTCATATCACTTTGATATGAAAGATCTCAGTGAGGCCCATTTCATTCTAGAGATTGAGATCTTATGTGACAAAGATAGAGACATTCTTAGTTTGTCTTAGAATTCCTACATTAAATGTGTACTAAGTAAGTTCAACATGCACTGTTGTTCTCCTGGTAAGGCACTTATTGTGAAAGGTAACATATTGTCAAAATCTCAATGTCCTCAAAATGATAAAGAAAGAGCTCAAATGCAGAATATTTTGTATGCCTCTATAGTGGGTAGTTTGATGTATGCTCAAGTATGTACCTGATATTGCTTATATTGTTGGTGTACTTAGGAGATACCTGAGTGATCTTGGGTTAGAACATTGGAAAGCCGCAAAGAAAGTGCTAAGATACCTTCAAGGCACTAAGGATTATGTTTTAACCTATCAGCAATCTAACATTCTGGATTTAGTTGGACATTTTAACGTTGATTTTGCAGGCTATCCAGATGATAGAAAATCAACTTCCGACTACATCTTCATAATAGCTGGAAGAGTTGTTTCTTAGAAAAGTGTTAAACAAACATTAACAGCATCCTCAACCATGGAAGCTGAGTATGTGGCATGTTATGAAGCTACATGCTAGGTTATTTGGTTGCAGAATTTCATCTCAGGGCTGGGTTTTGTTATTCCCATTCTGAAGCTGCTGAAGATGTTTTATGATAATTCTACAGCAGTTGCTTTCTTCAGAATACTATGAGTTCCTCACACTCCAAGCATATTAATATTAAATTCTTGTTTATGAGAGAAAAAGTAATGGAATCCATCGTGTGTATAAAGCACATACCTACAGGACTCATGTTGGCTGATTCACTAACTAAAGATTTAGTTGTTAAGGTGTTTAGACAACATATCACCTTAATGGGCTTGTTAGAGCCATTTATTGTACTAAGTTAGTGGGAGTCCTGTGTATTGTAAAATAGTTGCAATTTTGGTTAATGGATTCCTATGTTTGCCATATGTTTGTTTGTGCACATTCTATTTATATGGCATATGTTGGTTGAGACATTCTGGATTAATCTCATGAGCTTCTGTTGAAACAATGCATCATTCTGAATGGATGCATGGACCTTATGGAAATCATTATTTGTTCACATTTTACATATCATTTCCATCTCATACTTGCATATTACTTGTTAGATGAAGTGTTCATAAGTCTACGCATATGTACCCTGTCAGTACAATACATTATGAGGTTTATAGATACTTGTTGCCTTTGCTATGATTTGGGTAGTTGCTTACATTTGACATTTTTTGTTTGAACCATTGTTAGACTAGATTGATTTTATTTTAAATATATAAGTATTATATACGTATAAATGTATAAAATTATTTGTTTACTCAAATTTTAAATGAATTGTGTTGTCCAAGTGAGAGATTGTTGTATTTACTCCATATTGGTGGACTAGCGAAGTCATTAATCTGGTTTATACATTTTAGTTTAATGTCAAATTTATAGAGCAATATTATTAGGATATTATATTTGTGATCAATTATGATAGTGTGCCAAGTATGTTACACCTATATCATGTAATATGCACTATAGTTAAGTATAATCCTGTGTTATAATGTTATGACTCATAATGGGATAAGTCAATTTTGCTAACAGGAGTAGGTCCTTACTCTTACATTATATATTAAATGGTTAGCCCATTGAAATATTTATCACCTTTAGTCAAAAGTGCAAAGTGTAGTAAAAAGCTCTTACATATTTCTCTCTAAGATACTCTTAGCTCAGATCATGAATGATAGACAAAAGGGAAGGAGATTCACCACAAACATTGATCGGATCATCACAACAACCCTCTCATGGACACAGCTTGCTCCAAGGTCAATATTAAATGTTTTTTATGTGCTTATAATCTAGTAAGAATTTCATGTTGGTTTTATAAGTTCTAACAAGTAATACATATTTGTGCTTTAGAAGGATGCTTGACAGATATAATTGACAAAAATGAACAGATTGTCTTAGTCTACTTGTCTTTTCATATTCCTTTTGTTTTCCATTGGACTGATTTATTGATGATTTCTGATAGAAATATGGAAACCTAAAATTAATAAGGCCCACCCTAACATTATCCACATTAAATTTTGGGATTATCATGCTAGGTTTTAAGAATCCACATAGAGCAAATCATTATTTCATCATATCGCAAGTCTTAATAGACTTGCACTTATGTCTAAATATTTAACAATATCCCAGCTTGATTCCCAAAAACGCAAAAATGAATAACATTCGAGCTTAGTAGTATCATGAAATAACATTTGAGTTTATCAGCATCATGCGCCTCAAGTTGCAATTCAAAAAAGAATCAACCCTGCCATTGACACATTTAACTCCAGCTACCGGTAATAGTGTCTGAGATATGAAGTAGGGTGGGTTGTTGATGAAATTGCCTATATTTTCTCCTCTACAAATTCTTTTCAAGTCGACTTTTCCTGCACACTAAGCATTTGTTATGGACACACAAAAATTAGTCTATTAGTTAGCACTTCTTACTCATTTCTTATTTATATAACAACCTTAAAAATATATATATACTGAAATAAAAGATTCTGATATTTTATTCTTTTTGGCCATGCACCATGAATTTAGAATTATTTTTCAATTTGTAAAATCCATTTCAAAAAATAAAATATATATGAAATATTAAAAAAGAAAATTGAAATTAAAAGGTTAAGTCTCAGGGAAAAATTTCCCAAAATGATCATATTTTGGACCTCGTTTACATGCATGATTGTCTTTAATTTAATTTTATCAAAATAACTAATTTTATCAATTTTCAACAAATTTACCCCCATATGATACTTTCTTTTAATTCAACAAACACTCAAAAATCACTCACTTGCATCACTTTACGAATTTTATTTTCACTGAATTTTGAGTATTCAAACTTTTAAAAAAATTTATGTGCAAGCTGACAGTGGAAAGATTCCAACGCATTTTGGCAGTTAAAATAAATGTAAAAACTCAAAACAAGTGAATTCTTTTGTATATTTTCTCATTGATTTTTGGTTGATTTCATGAATTAATAAGTCCATGATTGATATTTGAATTTGATTTTGGTATATATGAAATTAATTTGTTAAATTTTGACTATGAAAAACATTGAAAAACTCCTAAAATTTTAAATACGAAACCCAATACACCAAAAAAATCACTCACTTGCATCACTTTACGAATTTCATTTTCACTGAATTTTGAGTATTCAAACTTTTAAAAAATTTACGTGCAAGTTGACAGTGGAAAGATTCTAGCATATTTTGGCAGTTAAAACAAATGTAAAAACTCAAAACAAGTGAATTCTTTTGCATATTTTCTCATTGATTTTTAGTTGATTTCATGAATTAATATGTCCATGATTGATATTTGAATTTGATTTTAGTGTATGTGAAATTAATTTGTTAAATTTTGACTGTGAAAATCATTGAAAAACTCCTAAAATTTAAAATACGAAACTCGATACACCAAAAATTTCATAAAAACAAACAGCATAATTGGGCTAGAATTTGATTTGGGTGTATGTGAAATTAATTTGTTAAATTTTAACTGTGAAAAATATTGAAAAACTCCTAAAATTTAAAATACAAAACCCAATACACAATAAAATTCGAAAAACAAACACCATAATTGGGCTCGAATTTGAGCTTGCAATGTGGCTTAAATCCAAGTCATACCCTCCAATTGGGCTGAAATTCAAGCCCATGTTAATTGAACAAATTTCTTTTAACCTCTATTATTTTCATTATTTTCAATAATTAATCAAATTTTCTTTAATCATATCAGCATTAAATAATAATAATAATATATCATCATTACCATAGCCACGAGTGAAATTTCACGAAACTAATATAAGGAGATTTTGGTTTAAGTGTGTTAGACTAAGGGCGTATTGTCATACGGCATGGAGCTTTTGGAACAATTGGAGGGATAGATGGACAATCAATAGAATCTGATTGACAAGGGACATGTTGCGCTGAAGTGGTAATGACATTTGTAGTCTTAGTATCTTGTACTCTAGTAATTGTGTCCAAATTAAATACATTAATTGGTGGATTAGGTGAATACAAATCAGAACCTGCAAATAAGGTTAGTGGACTTGTAGGTGCAGTAGTTAAAGTAAGAGGCAGCAAAACATTAGGAGGTTCGAGATTAGTATGTATGGGTTTAGTTCTTTTATAAGGGAAATATGACTCATCGAAAACCATATGTATGGAAACAAATATTTTAACTGTAGATAAATCGAGGCACTTGTAGCCTTGATGTGAGAGGCTGTAACCAATAAAAATATATAAGTTTTTTTTTTTATCGAAAATCAATTTTATGTCTGTTATAAAGATGTAAATTTGGCTAACTAGCATACCCGAATATGCACACAAAATTATAGTTGGGTTTTTGTTTGTAAGCTTTCTCAAAGGGAAATTGATTTTGCAAAATTTTCATGGGCAAACTATCAATAATATATGTGGCGGTTTGAAAAGCATATTCCCTATAAGGTTATGGTATATGAGAGTAAGCTAACAAGGCAAAACCTATTTCAATTTTTTTGAAGATGACGTAGTTCTACAGAACTCATTTGTTCATTCATGCGTATACAGGCAAAAAAGACGATGTTGTATGCCATAGTTTTTAAAATAAGTGTTTAAACGTCTGTACTTGCCACCCCAATTAGTTTGAACAATTTTAATTTTAATATCAAAGTGGTGCTCAACATAAGTTTTAAACTGTAAGAAAATGGTTTCAACATATGATTTTTGTTTTAAAGGGAAAAGCCAAATAAATTTAGTAAAATCATCTAGAAAATAGATATAGTAGTGAGAACCATAACTTGAAACAACAAAACTTGATCCCTAGATATTGTTAGAATGCTTGGGGCCTTTTATGTGTAACTTAAAGTGAAATTCACAAACAATTATTATGTAAATAAAAGGATTAGGCTTTCCATATATATATATATATATATATAGTTTTGTCTACCATATAAACACAACAATGAATAATGAAGATAACAGATAGTATTAACAACTTCAGCCCAATAAGACTTGGATAATTTTGTTGATCTCAACATTACCCTTGTCTTTTCCAACAAGGTTCTATTTATCTATTCTGTCATCCCATTTTGTTAAGGAATATATACCGTAGTGAACTGTCTTTTAATCCCTTCTTGTTGACAAATGCATCAAATACATCACTGGCGGATTTTCCTCTATCATTCGTCCTAAAACACTTGATCATTTTTTTTTCATATTCAAGTTTCATCCACGCTTTAAAGACTTTGAAGACTTTAAACACATCTCTCTTCCTTTTGATTAGATACACTTAACATTTCCTTAAATAGTCATCAATGAATGACACAAAGTACTTTATTCTTCCTAGGAATTTAACCGATGTTTGCCAAACATCTGAATGAATTAACTCTAGAATACATTTGCTTCTAGAACTTGATATGCTAAACTTCAATATGTGTTGCTTACTAATAACACATTGTTTACAAAATGGTAGAGACATCATTTTAAGTCCAAGAAGGAGCTTATGTTCTGAGAAAATCTTCAAACCTTGTTCTAACATATGTCCGAGCTTTTGATGCTATATCATTGTTAATTTTTCTCCGTAATTTGAAGATGAGACCAATGCCACTCCTTGCAACATATACAAGTTTGCAGCTACCTTTTCTGTCTTCATTACTATAAGCGCTCCTTTTGCAATATTCATAATCTTATTCTGAATCTAAGTTTTACACCTAATCTTATCCAATTATCTTAAAGATAATAAATTTTTCTTAAGGCCCTTTGCATGTCATATCTCCTAAATGATGCGAGTCATGTCATCATATATGTTTAATTTGACAGTCTCATTATCGACAATCTTTAAGGCATGATCATCTCCCATGAACACAGATCCTCTTAAAATAAGTTTGTATTGATAAAATCATTCTCTCTTAGAGGTCATGTGCCAAGTAGCTGCTGAATCCACGAGCCATCTATAAGCAAATTTCTTTCTACCTTTAATGTCTATTGTCACTTCACTATACAAAATTTCTTCATTTTCTAAGGTACTTGTCATATTTCCTTGAGAACTTGTATATACATTCTTCTTATTCAACATTCCTTTTTCACGTGCCTGACCTTACCACAGTTGTAGCATTTAACTTGCTTTTTATCTCTTAATTTTGATCTACTATGATTTTGACTCCTACTGTAGCCACATTTCATTAACCTCCCGCTCATTATCGATAAAGCCTTCACTTGATGCGAACTTGCCAACCTATCTTTCTTATTTTTAGGCATGTTTTCTTATTCCAATACAGTTGCTACTATGTCGTCGAAAACTAGATTTTGGAGCAGGAGCCTTGAGTTGTCAAGTTAATAACAAGTTGAGCATATAAGTCTAGTAGACTTTGAAGTAGAAGCTCTGCACATTCATTTTCCTTTATTTTATGACCCAACGATGTGAGTTGCAAAAATAAAGTTTTTAAAGTGTTAATATACTCCATTACTATTATTAATTCTGGCATCCGAAGAGTGTAGAGCCTTTTCTTAAGAAAAAATATTATTGTGAAGTGATTTTGCGTCACATAATTTTATGAGAGCATCTCATATCTCATTTGCCGTCTTTTTATCTTCAATGCTCGATAATATCTCGTTAGTTAATCCCAAGTAGAGATCAGTCATTGTATATTCATTTCACAAATTTTTATTTGTGATACTCGTATGTCTATCACATCCTATATCGCTAGCGAGTGAGTTTGAGTTATAGATTATATAGTTTGGGTTATCCTAACTCAGTAGACGCATTTTGGGTTGTAAAGCCCAATCTCAAACCTGTGATAGGCTGTGTGCTCAAAGCGGACAATATTTCCTTGGTTGTTGGACCCGAGCTGTTATACTGTCTATTTTATAACCGCCAAACACTTATCTTTTCTTAAGATTGCCTTCATTTTCATCTTCCATAATGAGAAATTGCTCCCATTGAATTTCTGAATTTCAAACTTTGTTGTCATAGTCTCGATCTTATTCGAACTCACTCCTACTATTTCACTATAAATAGTACTGTATACATCAATAGTACCGAAACCTTTAATGCAAAAGTACACTAGAAAAATTTTCAAAAAAGACTAGAGAGGTCACAATGGTCCTACTTAAAACCTAAACTATTTAGGCAATTTATAGCACTTTTGATATAATTTTCCTTGACATGTACGCCACCATACAAATATATCACTTGCATCATTATACTAGGTTCTTACTATTTTCACGTATATATAAATAGTGATAAGTACTTGAATAATACCTTTGTGAACGAGTTGCAACAACTTAGAGCTGTGATACCACTATTAAGATACTTGGAGACTTTTATCTACAATTTAAAGTGAAATTCACAAATAATTATTATGTAAATAGAAGGCTTAACCTTTATATATATATATATATATATGGTTTTGTTTACCACATAAGTACAATAATAAATAATAAAGATGCAAATAAGTAACACACATATTTACGTAAAAAAAAAAATTTAATTAATTGGGATAAAAAAATTACAAACAAAGTAGAAGAATTTACTATAAAAAAAATTGAGATTACAACTTCTTTCTAAATACAAGGTGAGTATAATTGTAGAGTATTTTCTCAAGTATTAAGAAATTGAGAAGTCAAAGGTTTAAGAGAATTAAGAATGGATGAACAAATGGAGCAACAATGCCTTTTATTTATAAGAAATTCATGACCAATCAATATTGGCCAATGCATGTAAAAACCCTCCAATTGTTATCCGCTAACTTTGAAGCCATCAACTTTGAAAATGCCAACTTATATGCAACAATTTTAAAGTCAAACCCTCAACACACCTATATGCAATATATATCTTAATAAATAGATTGTAAAGGCTGCGTAGGGTGATTAAAAAAGTTGAAAACAGTAAATTGTGGCTCTTTGCCATCTCATATTTAAGACAAACAAATTGTCTCTTATTTGTTCCGACAGGAAGTTTATTTGCATGGAGCACATGGTTGATAATATGAAAAGAGGCATGTCCTAACCGATGATGCCAATCTGAAACGGAGACACGAACACCAATGAAAGCAGAGGAAATAATTTGTTAAAGAGGCTATGAAAAGCAGATTTTTTGTAATTTTGAGAACAAGGATTTGATCTAGAACAAAGGATTGTGAAGGTGTGGCTAAGGAAATAGTGCTAGTGTGGCTAAGGAAATAGTGCTAGTATAAGTTATAGTGCCAACTTGTATTTGATTAGTATCAACATCTCGTTTGTACAGATATTGAGATTTTTCAAATTGTTTGTCAGATAGTGAGTTGCTCCAATGTCAGCATGCCACTTCTGATCAAATGCTTATTGATTTTGGCCAGTGAAAGAGGTTGGCTTGAGCATTTTGACCTAGGGTGGTGTTAGAAAATTAGGATTGAAACGCTTGAAGCATCAAAATGTAGTATGGCCTAATTTTTGACAAATTGACACCACAAATTAAAATTAGAGAAATAGTAAAAATTGAAGTTACCTTGGCAAGAACCATGATCTCGCCCCTTAGCTCTAAAATTTGTGGAGAAACGACCTCGGGTAGTAGAGAAATTTGGCGACTTAGTAGTAATATGAGCAGAAGCATTGGCCATAGTGATCGACTAAGGATAGTGTTGGATACAGGCTTCACAGGTAAGCAACATGGAGTACACGTCCTCAAGAGTCAAAGAATCATCACGAGCAGATATAGTTGTGACTAAAGAGTCATATTCAGGGCCAAGCCTAGAAAGGATGTTGGTGATGTGATATCATCACATTTCATCGGCTGACTAGCGATTGTAAGATCATTAGCCAAATGCTTGATTTGCATAAAATATTCACTTATCGTTTGATTAGTTTTACGGGCATTTGTTAGTTAAGATTACACATAGATAGCTTGAGCCCTTGACTGGAAAGCAAAGGCAGAGGTGAAAGCATTCCAAAATGCATAAGACGAAGTGCAATGAGCAATTTGTGCAAGGACCTCATCAATAAGAGAGGTGTTGATGCAGCTTAGAATCAAGTTATCTTGAATTTCCCAAGTCTCAAACAAAGAGTTGGGAGAAGTGGTGCCATCCGCAGCATGCAATTCCTTCGATGGTTGCTTAAGAGTGTCATCAACATAACCAAAGACTCTCTAACCTTTCAAGCATAGAAGCATGGTTGTTATCCAAGTAAGATAATTCTAGAGGGTAAGTTTGGTGACGTTGAGAGATGAGGGATTGAAAAAGGGAAGTTAATGTGCTTGAGGTTCTGACGTTGAGAGAGGAGGGATTGAAAAAGGGAAGTTAATGTGCTTGAGGTTCTGACGTAGAAGAATCGGGAAAATACATTGAAAGGATAAGGTGGTGTTTGAAAGAAGCTAAGTGAAAGGACTTTGGTTAGTGTTTAGCTCTGATACCATGTAAAAATTTAAAGTGTATAGCATAGGGTTATATATAAGAGATCGAGTATAACAGAATACAAATGACACTGACGTATATATAACTAAATACAAATGAAACGGAAGTATTTGAATTTGAAAAGTGTGTAGATCCTAGGTATCACGTCATTGCTCCTTTCTCGCTGCATGGTTGTTCGTGAAACTCCTCTTGTTCAGCACAAGACACGAGTGCTTCAATTCCTACTATTTCACCTACTCTAACAACATCAAAGAAGAAACATGCATTAAACATCAATATCATACTCTACTCAATCATTTAAAAGATGTAATCTTTCATTAAATGATAGGCAAATGTGTTAAAATATTTATTTTAAGTTGTTATTGTTTTGTTTGTATTCCCTATTGATAAGGGATGTTCTTTGCGTTGATCTATTTTTTAGCAGTTGATCTATTATTTAGCAGTAGACCATGTTTATAAGATTGTTAGACGTGGGTTGTTTTTGTTTATTTTGAATTATCTTTGTAAGGCTATTTATAAGCCAGTAAGTTATGTTAAGTGAATAAGAGCCTCATTTCTTGCTTTTCAATATACAGATTTCTTAACATTTAGTATTAGAGCCAGGTTACTTGGCCTAACCAAAACTTAGGAAGTAGCAGTCTTCTAAGTGTCTACCAGTAAGGATGGCAACTGAAAGTAATTTTGTGTAACCATCAATTCCAAAGCTTGATGGACACTATAATCACTAGTGTATGCTCATGGAAAATTTTTTGCACTCAAAGGAATATTGGAGCTTAATAGAACAAGGGATACCTATAGCAGAAGCAAGGGTAGAACTCACGGAAGGACAAAAGAAGGTGATTGAAGACGCCAAACTGAAGGATTTGAAGGCTAAAAATTATCTCTTCCAAGCCATTAATCGATTAGTTTTAGAGACCATTCTGAACACTGATACAACAAAGAGTATTTGGGACTCTTTGAAGCAGAAGTACCAAGGAATGACACGGGTGCAGTGTGCACAACAACAAGCTCTTCGAAAAGAATTTGAGGTGCTCAACATAAAGGTAGAGGAATCTGTAAATGAGTATTTTGCTTAAACCCTTACTATAGCTAACAAGATGAGGGTTCATGGTGAGAAGATGGGGGATGTTGTGGTCATTGAAAAGATTCTGAGATCTATGACTTCTAAATTTGACTATGTTATGTGCTCTATTGAGGAGTCTAATAATCTAGACACCTTATCAATTGATATGCTGAAAAGTAGTTTTTTGGTGCATGAACAACGCATGAATGGCCATCTTATGGATGAACAAGCATTGAAAGTTACAGATGAAGATTCGTGGAGAGGAAAAGGACAAGGTCGTGGTGGATTTAGAGGACGAGGAAGAGGTAGAGGTAGACTAAGCTTTGACAAGTCTACCATTAAGTGCTACATTTTCCATAAGCTGGGACATTTTCAATATGAATATCCAAACAGGGAGACAGAGACAAAGACATACTATGCAGAAGCTAGTGGAGAAATGCTGTTAATGGCATATGTGGATGTCAAGGAAGTTAGTAAAAAAGAGTTATGGTTTCTCGACTTAGGTTGTAGCAATCATATGTGCGGTAAGAAAGAGCTTTTCTCTAAGCTTGATGAGAGTTTCAGCACCTCTGTAAAGTTGGGAGACAATTCAAGCATGACTGTGATAGGAAAAGGAAATGTACAAATGCTTGTAAATGGAATTATACAGGTCATCACTAAGGTATTTTATGTCCCTGGTTTGAAGAATAATTTGCTAAGTGCAAGGAAGCTATAAGAGAAAAGGCTTGCAATTCTCATACAACATGGGAAATGTAAGATTTATCATCTAGAGAGAGGACTAATCATGGTGACTACAATGTCCTCAAATAGAATATTTATTTTGCCTGTTCACAAAATGCTAAAGAAAGAAATCTGCTTTTCTTTTCTTCCAAATGATCAGGCTCGGCTTTGGCACTTTAGATATGGAAACTTAAGCTTCAATGGGTTGAAAACTCTTCAGCAGAAAAGAATGGTAAATGAACTGCCACGATTTCAAGCCCCTTCAAAGGTGTGTGAAGACTGCTTGTTAGGAAAACAATGCAGAGATCCATTTCCAAAAGAGAGAACATGGAGGGCTTTTCAGATTCTTCAACTAATGCATGCCGACATCTGTAGACCAATATAACCCACTTCAAATAGCAAGAAACGGTACCTGATTACTTTCATTGATGATTTTAGCCGCAAAACTTGGGTTTATTTCTTGGTGGAAAAGTCAGAAGCTTTCATCACTTTCAAGAACTATAAGAGTCGTGTTGAGAAAGAACTGGTTCATATATAAGATACCTTCGCACCAATCGTGGATGAGAATTCACATCATACTAGTTCATTGATTTTTGTAAGGAAAATGGCTTACGTGGATAGCTGACATCTGCATACACTCTACAACAGAATGGTATTGCAGAGAGAAAGAACCAGACTATTATGAATATGGTGCGAAGCATGCTTTTAGGAAGAAAAATCCCAAAACCTTTATGGCCTAAAGCAGTCAATTAGACTGTCTATGTTTTGAATGGAAGTCCAACTCTGGCAGTAATGGATATGACTCTAGAAGAAGCTTAGAGCAGATCTAAACCATCAGTTAATCACTTCAAGGTGTTTGGCTGCATATTACATGTTCATATTCCTGATAGTAAGAAGACTAAGCTTGATGACAAGAGTGTGAGATGTGTTCTACTTGGAGTTAGTGAGGAGTCAAAGGCATATAGATTGTATGATCCAATCTCTCAGAAGATAATAATCAGCAGAGATGTGAAGTTTGAAGAAGAAAATAGTTGGCATTGGAACATGAGTCATGACAAAGACACTATAGCTGATCTAGATTGGGGAGAAAATGACAAAGAAGCAGTTCCAGTCGATACCGATAGCGAAAACAGAGGGAACATCGTTCCAGTCGATATCGATAGATGAGCTGATCACTATAACAATACAATAAAAAAACATGGAAGGTAATGAATCAGATGAGTCAAATGAAGAAAATCCACCAAATCTTAATGAAGGAAGAATTAGAAAGCCACCAACCTGGATGAGAGATTACGAAAGTGGAAAAGGTCTATTTGAGGAAGAAAACATTGCACACCAAGCTCTATTTACAGGCAGTGATCCAATCTCATTTGGAGATGCTGTGAAAAGTATGAAATGGAGGAAAGCAATAGATGCAGTGATAGAAGCCATAGAGAGGAATAATATATGGGAGTTGACAGATTTACCTGCTGCAGCAAAGAAGGTTAGGGTAAAATGAGTTTATAAGACAAAGCTCAATGAGAATGGAGAAGTTGACAAGTACAAGGCCCGATTGGTAACAAAGGGTTACACTCAAGAATATGGGGTGGATTATACTAAGGTTTTTGCACCTGTAGCTCGGTTAGATACAATTCGAGTTGTGATTTCTCTTACAGCTCTAAAGGAGTGGACAATATACCAGTTAGATGCAAAGTCAGCCTTTTTACATGGTGAACTAAGTGAAGAAGTCTTTGCAGAACAACCTCCTGATTATGAACAGAAGGGCAATGAGCAGAAGGTATACAGACCGAAAAAGGCTTTATATGGCTTAAACAGGCTCCAAGAGCTTGATATAGCCATATAGAGTCATATTTTGTAAAGGAAGGATTTGAGAAATGCTACTATGAACATACTCTGTTCATCAAGATTGGAAAAGTAGGTACGATTTTAATTATATGTCTTTATGTGAATGATCTTATATTTACTTGGAATGATGAAATTATGTTTGCTAAGTTTAAGAAATCCATGATGCTTGAATTTTATATGACTAATCTTGGAAAAATGAGATACTTTCTTGGCATTGAGGTGATGCAAAGATCAAATAGCATATTTATTAGTCAAAGGAAATATACACAAGAGGTGTTGGAAAGGTTCAACATGGACAAGTGCAATCCAGTCCACAACCTGATGGTTCTTAGATGCAAGCTTACAAAAGCTGGAGATGGAGTGAGGATTGATAGTATTTTCTATAAGCAGATTATGGGAAGCCTTATGTATTTGACTGCCACTCGACTAAATGTTATGTTTGTAGTGAGTCTTATAAACAGGTTTATGGACTGTCCTGCTAAACTTCATTTACAAGCGGAAAAGAGGATACTAAGGTACTTGAAAGGTACTATTGATTTTAGCATGTTTTACAAGAAGAGAGGAAGTGAGGAACTGATTGCCTACACAAATAGTGATTATGCTGGGGATTTAGATGACAAGAAAAGCACCTCAAGTTATGTGTTTATATGAGCTCAGAAGCAGTGTCTTGGTCTTCGAAAAACAACCTGTAGTCTCTTTGTCCACTACCGAAGTTGAGTTTATTGCTGCTACTTCATGTACTTGTCAAGCAATTTGGTTACGAAGGATATTAGAAGGTCTCAAGCATGCTCAACATGATTCCACAACAGTCTATTGTGATAATAGTTCAGCAATCAAGCTTACTAAGAATCTAGTGATGCATGGTCGGTGCAAACACATTAATGTCCACTTTCATTTCCTTCGTGAGCTCACAAAAGATGGAATTGTAGAGATGGTTCATTGTCATACCCAGAAGCAAGTTGCTAATATAATGACTAAACCTTTGACGCTTGATGCTTTCTTGAAAATGCGTGATTTGTTGGGTGTTTGTTTGGATCCTAGAGTAAACTAATAGCTAAAGCTTTCAGTTTAAGGGAGAATGTTAAAATATTTAGTTTAAGTTGTTATTGTTTTGTTTGTATTCCCTATTGATAAGGGACGTTCTTTGTGTTGATTTATTTTTTAGCAGTTGATCTATTTTTTAGCAGTAGACCACGTTTATAGAAATGTTAGACGTGAGTTGTTTTTGTTTGTTTTGAATTATCTTTGTAAGGCTATTTATAAGCCAGTAAGTTAAGTTCAATGAATAAGAGCATTCTCCCATTCCTTGCTTTTCAATATACAGATTTTTTAACAAAATGTTTAAAACGAATCCCAAACAAATATCCTAATACATTGGAATTAAGATTTCGAATTTATATATATAGAAACAGAGAAGATGATGCTCCAAGAATAATGATCAACTAAGCGAGCTTGGCTGAATTGTTGAAACTTCTCCTCGATCAGTAACCACCACTACAGACATCCAGAAGGTAACAACCGCAGAGAACCGCAAAACTGCACATCAATGGACCGGAGTGCAAACTTATATGCAATTATCCGTAGAATAAGCTCAGGAAATCGGTAACTCAAGTGTGTGTGTGTGTGTGTGTGTGTGTATACACACCAATATATATAGTCAACAAGTAGATCCTCTCCACTAATTACCTGAAGTCTAATGCAACTTAAGTAGCTTATTTATTTAACTTTTAGGTTATGTTTCGTTGTTGTAATTTTAAAGTTGAAGTTAGTACGATGTGAAAGCATTAAATTTAAATATTAATAAAAATAAATAAATGAATCCCATAAAACAAAAATTAATATTACTAAATAATTTTTAAATTATAGCAAAAGTTCTACAATTTCAAGAAGAGTTTTAATTGAAATATGTGAATAGACTTCTACAATATGTGCACATTTATATATATTGATATATACACACCATGATGCAAAACAACCAGTTTCTTGGCGAGGAGGAGGAGCATGAGCTTGAGGTTGAGGTGGGTAGCCGGCCCCGGCGGAGGGTAATCCTGAGCGTAGCCTCCTTGAACTGGGTGAGGCTTTGGTGGATAACCTTCATTAATTCACAACGCATTAAATATTTGTTAATTAACCCTTAAAATTCGAAAACTCTAAAACATACGGTATATATACATTGAGCAGGAGGAACATTCACTTGAGGCCGACTCCGAGTTTCGTAAGCACTCATGATGATTCTCTGATTTTCTTCTTCTTTGCTCTCTCAAAACTCAAAACGAAACAAAACCAAAAAAAAAAAAAAAAAAAAACACTGCTTTCCCTGTGCTGTGAAACCGAACTACGTCCAGCTTTTATCAACGAAAAAAGAGACGTGAGAGTGGGAGATAAGCAGGACCCCATCAACGGTCGACCAGAGAAAAACAAGTAAGGAAAATTCTATGATCGATAGTCAGTCGTCATAAAAATTCTAGTATCAATAATTGACCTCTTGTGGTCCTTCGGATTAATTGAGATAACTTACATATGTAACATTATATTTACTTGTATCACATGACATCTACTTTGTTTACTTCACCTGTTCCTCCGTAATCAACACTGGCAATAATTCCTCTACTCTGCAAGCAATTATGTTTAAACGACGATGGAAAAGCAATTACAAAGACCACTGATCCTGTCACATAGGATTACCAAATAATACTCATGCTGAAGGGTTCTGAGAGTGAAGAGTTACAGTATATATTGACAAAGATTCCAATTTTTAATGTCTTTCTTTTATCTCTCTCTCTCTCTCTCTCTCTCTCTCTCTCTCTCTCTCTCTCTCTCTCTGTGGGGACATCATGTTTTACTAATGAGAAAGGGTTAGTGAATGAAATTACCTTCAAGCCTGAAAGTGTGGAATCAAGCTTCAGAGTCAACAGAGTCAACCGGTGAAACGAAGGCATTTCATTTGCATTTGATAATGAATATTCAAGGATAAAATACACGATAAATCATTGTCATTAACAAGACTATTTTATCATATGCCAACAAAATCGTCGGGTCAAGTTAACTAATTATAATTATAATTTAAATATATTACAATATTTTAGTCCTAAAATTTATATATATTAAACAAGAACTGTTTATTTAAGTTATGAATCATATTGACAAGACGTAATCAAATTATTTTTAAAAAGTAATTAAGAGTTTGTTAAATACAATGAACAAATTGTGTCTTTACCTGAAAAATTATTAAAAAAAAAAAATCAGGGACCCATTAGTGTTTATAGTACCAAAGAAAGAAAATATAGTTGGGAATGTAAAGGGTCTATTTTCCGGGAAAATTCAAATGGAAAATACATACCAAAGGGAAGAGATAGTAGAGTGTAGACCAAGAAGATTGACTAATTCTTGATATAACATATTTGAAAAAATAGTAGAAAGACATGAAATTTGTCAGCTGGAACCAAACAAATATCAAATTTAGACCACAATGCTCCACAGTTGGCAAACAAGTACCAAAGAAATAGGAATAAACTTATGATACATATGCATATACTTTACATCTCTTTACATTTTTCGACTATTTTATTATAATTTTTAACTTATGAAAATTAAAATAAAAAATTGAGAACTATAACAAAATGTTAGAAAACGAAAATAAAAATATAAAATATTATAACAAAAGATCTTCAAAAAAATTAAAGATGTATGGTATATGCATATGTAAGGTGGCACAATGCTACAAAAATGTTATGTTGGCATCATATTCTGCAACTAAGATATTTGAAACCATAAGACATCGAATCTCAATTGTCTTATCGAATCTCAATTGAGTAGTGCTATAAATATAAATTTTTATACAAATTTATTTATATAAATATCTAAATTGAATATATTATTAATATAAATTTATTCATATAAATCGATGTGAAGAATTGTCGCGTAATCTATATTATCCACTAAACACAAATATATATATATATATATATATATATATAACACGTGTGACAATATATCTCAATTAGGGGTGTTCAAAATAAGTTTCAATTTCAGTTCAGTTCGAAACCGGAACCTACCCTAAATAATTCAGTTCCTAAATTTTGGAACCGAAATCTATCCTAGTTAACAGATTACTCTTTTTTCGATTTTAATTCGGTTCTAATTTGATTTCGGATCTAAAACAGGGTACCCTATTTATTAATTATCTCAATTTCTCTAATTTTTAATTCCATAAAAAAATCTATAAAAATAAATCAATTAAATTAAATTATAAAATTATTGTATACATTATGAAAATTTGAGTAAACGAAAAAAAAAAAAGTTATTAAAGAGAATTGATATACAATAAATTATTAAAAAAAATATTGTATTATTACTTGAATTAATATTATATATCACTAAAAAGATAAAAAAAAAAATTATGATGGTACAATTATATATCTAATAATATTATACCATATATATATTTATTTATTATAATTGTTAAATTTTTTGACAATTTTAAAATAAATATATACACACCACGATTTTATTAAATTATTATACAAATAACATGATAAATTAAGTTAAATAAAATATTATAAATACATTGATTAATTTTTTTATGTAACTAAACATACTTTCTTTAATAAATTGTGTAACTTTACATATATAGTTCAATAATTAAAAGTTTGTATTTGAATATAAAGTGAGGTTTAATTAATTTGACTTAAAATAATTTTTTATTTTTAAATTAAACCGATTTTCGTTTTGATTCTTATTCCACAATTTTTAGAACCAAAACCTACCCTAAAAAAATCGATTCTTGAATTTTTGGAACCCGAACCTATGCTTAAAGAATCGGTTTCTATTCGAAACCTATTTTTTTGGTTCGGTTTTTGGCGATTCCGGATCGTTGAACACCCCTAATCTCAATTGAGTAAGTCATGGCTTGAGTTCAAGATTAGGCTTTGATGCCTTAGTTAAGGCAAGCTATGGCCTGCATGGTAACGAGTAAAACATCGCTCACTAAACAAAACATTGTATTGATTTGTAGTTACATTAAGATTCATCTAATGAAAAGAATATTGTTGTCTCTAAATCTTCCACATCCCAAATGACATATGTCATCATTTGTGATGAAAAATTCAGATAGGTTGTAACATTATTCAATTTAAAAGTACCCATGTTTAGTAAATTCATTCAAACAATAAGGAAGTACTCTAACTAAATTCATTGATACAGAACTGAAACAAGAAAAATGCATTAAGCAACAACAAAAAGGAAATCTCTCGTTAAATGACCAAGTAATTTAAGAATCTTTGAAAATGAAACACAAACAATAGAACATCCTAATACATTAGAAACATTTCCTGTAGACACAGAAGATGATGCTTCAAGAATGATCAACCATGAACAATTAACCATAGATGAATTAGATAAAACTTCTCCTCAGAAGCAAGCATCCAAAAGACAACAATAGTAGAGAGCCGCTAAATTGCACATACACCAATATATATCATATATTGTTTTAAATCAAATTCACAGTTATGGAGTGAAAAACATGAAAATTATTCATAGAATCATTAAACTCATCATGTTTTGCATATATAGGCAATATTATCACAAGATCTATTAACCTTTAAAACACACAAAATGAAGAACCTTCTTTTGAAGAAATCATCCTAAAATGTCAACTTAACTTAAATGTAAAACACGGCCAAATTGAAAGAAATCCGCAACTCAAGTATACCACTTAATAATTAGCCTTCTTTACAATCCTTAATTCTTCATGGAAGTTTACAATGTTACTAGACAATAATCTTCCTACCATATCAAACGAGATCATGAACTAACTAACAAGGGAAAACCCACATTATTTGAGGCACTGTTAATGATGTCAAGTAAATTAAGCTTGATGAGAGTAAGATGAAATTTTGGGTCAAAATAGAAAAATAAAAAGAATCTATCAACCTATTCAAGAGATCATCCTATTAACTTAATTTAACTTGAAAAGTAAAACTGGCCCCAATCAAAGGAAATTACTAACCTAAATGTTAGGTATACAGCCTAGAGTACCTGTGGAGCCCAAAGGGTCACAAACCCAAAACAATCTTGAATAAAGAGATAAGTAGCACTCTGAGACCTAACATAGCCTGAGAAGAGTTGTCAAGATGATAAGGAAGACCTCAATTGTAGCAAGAGCCAAGACTCTCGATGATAATTAGAAGGTCTCGGGTAGGCACAAAAGTTGAGTTGAAAACCTCGGGTTGACATCTCAAACTGAGATCCTTCATGAAGGTCTCGGGTATGTTAATAACCATATCAGACGTGTATGAGAATTCATCTCAGCTACTCGAAGAAGCCTTACTAGTGGTTTCCGAGACTTCACTACAATTACGTATCTGTGAATGACTCGTTTTCTTCCCATGTTTTTCCTGGATTATTCTACCACAAGAATTCTTAACAAGTATAAGAATCCTAAGCCTAGTGGACATAATCTATGCAAAAAGAGCTTGAGATTCCACATAATTCGGAAACTGATGCTTACCTAATGGAATCTCCATGATTCCCGCATAACAAGATACCTATTTTCAGATTCCATAAAATTCAACTATATTTGGGAGACATGAACTCCTATAAAAAGGGGCAAAAAAAATCAAGTATGACTACTGAAACTCTGAGATTTCAAGCCTCTATTCTCTTTGATTCTTCCTCTCATTAAAAAAGTAAAACCCTGATTTAAGTATCGGAGAGTTTTCGCCAAACAACCAACTTTCATCCCTAAGAATTTCGTTGTGGTTATAAGTTAAATAATCAATCAAGCAAAGAGAAAGAAAAGATCGTTGTTAGTGTACTAAGTCCACAGAAAGATTGTATCAAAAGCAGGATGTCGCTTAACACAGCGAATTTATATATTCATAAAAAATAAATGTTAAAACATAAAAAACAGCACCTAAATTTCGGAATTACCTGTTCTTTGTCCACCACGCTCCGAGCTTATACTCTGCACCTATTTTAGTTGCTTTCGATGTTTTTCTCCTATGAAAAACCTCTACAGATTCAATCAATTTTGTCACTTGCAACGATTTGAGATCTTGTTATTTTTCACAGCTATTTAAAGATAAACATCAAAGTATTGAAAATTTTAACTCTTATTTCTTATGAAATAATTTACACGAAATTCTTATGCCTTCTAATGAGGCAGTCATACATATTTATAGAGCCGGA
Source organism: Cedrela odorata (assembly GCA_035584115.1). Taxonomy (NCBI): domain Eukaryota; kingdom Viridiplantae; phylum Streptophyta; class Magnoliopsida; order Sapindales; family Meliaceae; genus Cedrela; species Cedrela odorata. Next base: position 7,526,103 of record JAXCLQ010000014.1, read on the forward strand.
TTTCAAAAGTTTGGAATCCGTGGATTTCAAAACGATGAAGTCCGAAAAACAAACAAAAGAAATAATAACACTAAGGTCTATATGTCTCCCACGTGTCTTACAAGAAAGTAAAAATAAGATTTCACACTTTCCTATTTTTGTCTTTTATTAATAATTTTCTACCTATAATATACAAGTGTCGGTAGAAAATGACATAATTGCCTTGGTACACAGGCATTGTGTTGGATCTTTTTGGTAATCCAAATCTCCATTCCTTTGGGCCAGACTAAAGGTCCAAAGTAAGCAGATCTTTCGTTGTTTGCTGTAGTTATTGTTGGGCCAAGTTTTCTGATTCAAAAGACTGCAGAAAAACTTCCAACTTCTATTTGTTTTGCACAAAAAATCTATCCTGGATAGAAGTATAATCCTTCGGGATGATTACAATCGTATCATCATAGATATGAGTCAGACTATCATCTCGAATTAATTCTTCTAGTTTTCTTTTTGTCAGTCCAAATTTAAACAGCAACTGACAAGTCCAATCTCTTGGTGACCAGGATTGTATTCGTTAAAGACAATTGCGTCCGATTTCATAGTCATCTTCAGCAATTCCACCATTATACCATGGTTCTCCAATCAAAATTTCTCAGATTTGCAAGGGTTTTATGTGGTCCTGCTCCTGTATTGTCGAAGTAATACAGCAGGTTACCTGTTTATATCTTTTGTCCAACACACATAGAACTTGCTTAACTGCTTCAAGTAGTTTTGGATGTGTGATTCCTTCTTGCACATCTATTTCTATTATATCTACCCATCCTCTTTTTAGGAAATCGATACCAAATCCTAATGAAAAGAGCTTCCAGGGAAAATATAACTCAATCAAGTTCTTAGAAAAAATCAGCATATTCTTTGTCACCTCATGCTTTTGATTTTCACTAAGTTCTTGAAATATTTCAATCAGAGTCTTATAGCTTACTATTATAGAAATTTCTTTGTGTAAATAGTAATCGGTTATATCCAGTCTCTGAAATGTCCAATCTTGAAGATGAGCTGCACCTTTCTCTTCTTCTTCCTCCAATTGGATTTTATCTGCTTCTAACCAGGCAATCCGCTTAGCTAGATCAGTAAGATGTTTTTCATCTCAATATACCCTTCTCTCATAGAAAGTGCAATTCTATATTGGGATTCTAGGTTTTTCCACAATCGTAGACTATGATGTGAGACTTTGAGATCTTCAGGAAATTCCATTGGTTCAAAGGCTAACCTTTCCAATTTTCCTTTCATCACAATATTTTCATGTGATACCGAAGTTTCACTTCGTGTTTCATCAGAGATTTTCCTCTTATCAGAATAACGTACCTTCTTCTTATCACTCACAGTAACCTTCTGTGAATTTTCAGCATTAGGTTTTCCTTTCCATTTTGGACATTCTGTCCTAAAATGACCTTTTGCTTTGCAGTTCTAGCACATAACCTGGGCTTTGTCAATAGTTCTTTCGACCACCTGTCTTGGTTCTTCTACTCGAACCTGCTTCTCGGGTTGTTTAGAACTTCTCAGACTTTCTTGCTCTTCAGGTCCTTTTTGCTTTCTGCAAACAGTCTCTTCTCATATGCCCCGGCTTGTGGCATTTTGAACATGAGTATTGACTTCCAGTTTTTCTTTCCATCTTCAAGAAATTTTTCTTCTATTGGCCTGGAAAGAAAATCAGCAACAACATTAGATTTTTTAGATATAAATTCAAATCTAATTTTATAATCTAAAAACCAGATTTGCCGTCTAATTAATCTACTCTTGTCTCCCTTTAAGTTAAGATTCAAAAATTATTTCAAATATTTTGAATCCGTTATTAAAGTAAATTCCTAACTAATAACAAATAGTCGGAATCTTTCAATAGAATTTTTTGCCGCCAAAACTTCCTTTTCATGGAAAAGATAGTTTACTTCTGCGTCAGAGAATTTACCAGATGCATATCAGGCAACTCGCTCGATATTATCTAATCCTTTAGTTTTGAGTAGTCCACCCCAATACAGGTCTGAAGCATCACTCTCAACTATTAAGGTTTCATTATCCTCAGATATCCTGAGTGGTTTAAAAGTTTTAGTGAGTTCCTTTGTTTTTCAAATACATTCAGTATCCTTAGAAGTCCAGTCCCATGAGAATTTCTCACTAACCTTTTTTGTCAAGCCATTTATATTTTCTACAAGATTATAAACATATTCTCGCATATAATTAACAAGACCCAGAAATTACTGTAACTGTTTCCTATCTTTTAATATATCCGGAAACTCCAGTAATTTCTTCGAAATATGCTCTTGGAGTTGAATTCCTCCTTTGCCTATTTCAACGCCTAAGAAGTTTACCTTAGACTTGAACCATTCTATCTTTCTTTCAGATAGAATCATTCCAGTGTTCATGATTTTCTCTATTACCTTTTCTAGGTGATAGACATGTTCATCGAGTGTTCTTCTAAACACAAGAACATCGTCCACATAAACAGCACAGAAGGATGATAAGTCTGAAAATACCTTATCCATCTTTTTCTAGAATAAAGACGGTGCCTGTTTTAATCCAAACGGTAATACCATCCATTCAAACAAACCTTTCGGACATGTGAATGCCGTCAAAGATATACGTTCTTCTTTCATTCGAATTTGCCAAAATCCTGACTTTAAATCGAATTTCAAGAAGTATTTGCTATATCTTGCCTTATTTATCAAGGCTGATTTGTTTGGAATTTTATATCCATCGTCTATAGTTTTGCTATTCAGCTGTCTATAGTCGATTACAAGTCTAGCTTTTCCACGTTCCTTTTCTGCCCTGTTCATAACCATAAACGCAGGCGATGAGTGTGGACTAAAACTAGGTCTTATTAACTTCTTTTCCGGAAGTTCGGTTATTTGCCTACCAAATTCCTCCTCTTAGAATGGAGTATAAGAAAAAGATTTTGTGATTACCACATCGTATTCTTTCCTTAGTTTAATTTCAGCAAATTCACCATTCCTTTCCCATAATTTTAATGGTTGTTTATCAAAACATGGAGAAAGTTTTCCTCTCAAGGCTAAAATAATATTTTCCATATTATTACCTCTAACCTTAGGAGCGTTTGGTTTTTCTTTTATATCATCTTTATCTACGCACCTGTTAGTTTGTACGTAGAAGGGATATAGTCTCTTAAGAAAAACCTCATTCTCTTCTTGCTCAGAAGAAGTTTTCAGCCACCATTTCCTTTTTTCTTCTATCCGAAAAACAATATGGCTTTCTTCTTGAACCAATTTCTAAGGTCTAAAACCGTTTCGGACCTTAGAAACATCAGGTTTAGCAAGAATAGGAATTTTATGTTCTGCCAAAATAATATAATCATTATCTTGGACAAACAGTCTAACTTCTGGTTGACCACGCAGGAAGTTATTTCCAAGAATAAAATCTACTTCGAGATAATCTATTAACAAGATTTCTCTTATCGTAAATTTTTTCTCATTTATTCGTATAACTACATTCTCCACAAAGTCTGTAATTATACCTTTGCCTCCATCAGCTACTGTATTTATAACTGAATTTTCCAGTTTTTTCCACAGTTCTTCTGGAAAACAGTATCGTCTAGCGATACTTTTAGTTGCCCCTGTATCTATGAGTATATCAATTGTGTACTCTCGATAGCCCGGGAAACTAAAGGTTCCGCGAATACAAGTGTCTATCGTGCCTTGTATCAATGCACGACACTTTTTGCCACGAAATATGATCATCCTAGTACTACTAGTACTGGATTCTTCCTCATAGATTAGGATCTATACTTCTTTGTATCCGATAATATTTTTGTTTACAGAGTCGGTTTCTCTCTTTACAGAATTATTATCTCCCAATGCAATTGGATTTGCAGGTCTGTTCATTATTGGTTCTAATGATCTTGTGGATCTTTTCCCTTCTAGGAATTTTTCTTTTCTTAGATTCAAACTTGGAGTTTCAAGATCTACTTCCACCTGTTAATCATCATATTCTCATATCACCACCCCTCTCGTGTTGATGTTTCCTACACTTGGTCGTGTAGTATATTCAAGCACACATCGCTTAGGCCAAGTAAAGAGTCTTGCATCCTTTACTTCAGGGAACATGGGTAACATCCTTCCTATAGTAGGACCATGTATCTCAGTTCGAGCCAACTGACATGTTCGTATAGGATTCATTGTATTTATCAATCGATATATCATCCTATACTGGAAAGCAATTCAATGGCTAGAATTCATAAGCTCTTCTAATCCAGAAGTATGAATCTTTAATGCTAGCAAATATCTTAATGTAGGGTCTGTAATACTAGCCATATATCCTAGCCTTACCGTACTATAGACGTCTCCTAGTGCAAGATTTGCATGGAATCCTCCAATCAAAGCTTTTCCAAAAGACATCCATCTTTTGTCCAGAATGGC
>JAXCLQ010000014.1:7530602-7559103 GCA_035584115.1 Cedrela odorata
TGTCTAAATATAAATATCTTAAAATTAGCATATCTTTATTAATATATGAGAGGTAACAAGTAACAACCCACCCATAGATTACTTGTCAATGTTATTTTTAAAAAATTTAATTTCAGTAAAATAATTTTAATTTAATTTAAAATTATTTTAACTTTGTAAAATCGTTTTGTGGTTTTGGAAAAATTGAAAAAACCTATTCATGTACATATATTTCATGTAAGGGTAGCAATTCAAACTATTTTGTTGTATTTTTATCGTGTCAAATAAAGGTTAATTCGAATCCGATTCGTTTATTAATTGTGTTAAAAAAATTAAATATAAATATAATTCTTTTAATAAATGGATAATTCTGATACGATTCGTTAACATATGAATTATAAATAAATTATAAACAAATTGAACAGATTATTTTATTCGTTTATGAAACGAATATATTTATAATTATTTTATTTTATTTTTTATAATTTGTGTCTTAAAAGAATTGTAAATGAATTAAAAAGATTATTTTATTCGTTTATAATACGAATTTCATATCGTAAAAGAATAAACAAATTTGATAATTTAGACACGAATAGAACACAATTATTAAATGAGTAACACAATTTAATACGATCTGTTTATTATTTCTATCAAAATTTTAAATTCGATTTCGTATATTTTCTTCAAATTCATAATAAATAATAGTCTCCTATCCCCAATTGCCACCCTAATTTCATTATAATGTTTGTTTGAAATTAAAAAGACAAATAGAGTGCAATTTCAAAGCGCGGTTTTCATTTATAATTGCAAAGCACTCGCGTCTGCCAACCAATTAAGCCAGTGAAAGCAAAACTTGCAAAACTACAAAACAGAAAAGTTACATTTGCGCTTCGGTTAGGCAATTCATCAAACACTTGGTGTGCATCTTAGTTCTGTATGGAATCCATAAATGGGACCCTAAAACCAGTGGCGACTTTCATGCTCCCGCTGGATGTGATCATCGACATACTCTTCCAACTGCCGGTGAAGAGTCTCCTACGCTTCAGGTGCTTGTCGAAGTTGTTCTTAGGAGATATGATATACTTTAGTAATTGGTTCTTGCTATGTAGAAGAAAATTTAGTATAGTTTCATGGACTAGAGTAAATTTGTTAATTGCTTAATATAATTCTTGGTAACATGAATACCGAATTCATATACTGTGGGATGAAATAATCAAATTATGTTTTCCTCATCTTTTCAGTATTCGAGAAGTATATGTAAATTTCTTACTGATATATCTTGATGGTTTGATTTTTTTAGGGTGGATATTGGATGTTTTGGCTAGTAGTTGAGCCCATTTGAAAGTCTGGAGATGAAGTGTTGAGGGTTTTGGTGATTCTCCTTCTGTGCACATTGCAAAGTCTGCTTTTTGAAGCCCAAATTATGGTGTATATGTTTGTTGTTTTTAGTTAGTTTAAGAAGCTCTGATCTGCATATGGGTCTTGTGAATCTTCAAAGTAATAGTTACTGTTCTTTTGAAGGATGCTTTACTCTTGTAATTGGCTATATGAACACTGCTCTTACTTGTTTCTTTGTTCTTTTGCATGGACTGCCTTATTGATGATTTCTGAAAGAAAGATGGGATCCCAAAGTTTATTAAGAACCATCCATCTTAATGTTGATTATGCAAATATTTGACCAAAAATAATGTTTCAACCAGTTTCCAAAATAATAATAATAATAAATTTGTCAACCTGATTTATCAGCTTCATGTTGGAATAAAAAAAAGTCAACCAAATTGAAATTAATCATTAAAATCATCATGTTTCTTATGATTATGTAGTAAGTAAAATTATAAGAAGATTACGTATGCAAATTTATTTATATAAATTAATGTAGCACTATTATATTATTGTCACATATCTTATATTTTTATGAAATGAAAGAAAATAATTCAATCGAAACATGCAATAATAATATAATATTATTACATACATGTTTGGTATGACTTTTCTCTACTAGTTAAAAAGATTTTTTTAATGTTAAGAACTCTTTTTATTTTTTTATATTTTTTTTGGTTATTACTAGAGACGTTTTTGAAATGTTAGAAAGTTATTTTGCTTTTACTTGCATAAATTCAAATTTTAAATTTTTTGGTTTATAGATATTTAAAAAAAAATTTAAATGTTAAATTGTCATGAAATACCCTTATTTTATTTTAAAATTTTTATTTCATTCTTCTCACAGTATAACTTTTAAAAAATATATATCTATTAAGATCGTTACATAATTTTTATTTAAAAATATTTATAACAGCCAAACAACTCATAATTTTTTTATATTAAAAGTTCCATTTATAAAAGTTATTGGTAAAAAATCTACTTTAAAAAGACCTATTTAAAAAGATATCTCAAATGGGTATAATGATTTGTTTATATGAATAGAATTTATATGTTTAACACTATGGGACATAGAAACTATACAATAATACAACTTATATCTATATAAACACATGTTCTCCATTATTTATTTATTTATTTATTATTTATTTAAAAATGTGTAACACGTTTTTTTTATTCCTTTGAAAGATGTGGAACATGTGCCAATGATGAGGCTGGAGTTTTGCATTAGAAATTTGAGAGGATCAAAATAATTAAAATTTGAAGAGACCAAAATTTTAAAATGTTTATAAATGAAGGGGCTAAATGTTTTAATGATAGTTTGGTTCAAATTTTGTGAACTTTATCAGTTTAGTCCACACCATTAGTGTTGATAAATTTATTGATTAAAAAAAGTTAAAAGAAATTAAATAATTAAACTCAATATCACAAATCATATTTTTAAACATAAAATTAGTATTAAAAATATAATATTTTACAAATAATTATCAATGTATTTAATTATTTATTTTAAATATGTTTATCAAATTTATTTATTATTATATAATTATATAATAATTAAAACAGTATTTATAGCATTTCATAGATAACACTCAATTTTTTATTGATTTTTTTTTCTAAAAATTACTAATATAAAAATATTTTATTTTATTTAGTAGCTTATAGTTTGTATTAATATTATATTTTTAAAAAATACATATACATATTTTATGGACGCTTAACTATTTAAAAACATTAATTTTTATATTATTATATGTACAATATTGTCATTGTAATGTTTTGGATTTGTGTAGAATATTTGATTTTCTTTTTTTATGAGAAATAATTTGCTATAACAATTTATTTTATTTTGTCTTTTTGGGGATTAAGATTGTCTTTTTACAAGTAAATAACAATAATTAAAAATAGGGATGAAAATGGATATGTTGACAAAATGTTAGATTAAACAGTGATTAAGAGATATTAGAAGGTAATCAACTTTAATTATGTCGGAAATAAAAAACCAAAATTTCAAATTTAAAAAAAAAGATAATTCAAATGCATATTAAAAATGTGGTTCATTTGAGAGTTATAAAGCACTCGGCGTCTACTGAATTAAGCTAGTGAAAACGATATCTTCTTGTTTCGATTAGGCAATTCTATTGGAGATTTAGTGCTCTGGAAGCCAATCTTCTGACATATTATATGTATATATGCTTGTGTAATACTTTATGGTTGTCATATGTTATGTACATATTTATGATATGTGTATTTATTTTATTATATGTTTAATTAATATTACAGACATGACATACCCTTAGAAATATGCCATGATCTTGACTTGTGATAATGATCACATAGATGAAAGTCAATATATAATTATATATTTTCTAAATGTTCTCAATCGTAAGATAGTTAGTTATGAGATTAATTGTTTTGGGTAGACTGATTCACAATCTAATCAGCTCTATGAGTTGGAGGGCAACTGATCTCATCAGTAAAGAGTGTTCAAAATAGGTTTCGGTTCTGGTTTTACTCGGAACCGGAACCTACTCTAAATAAATTTGGTTCTTAAATTTTGAAACCAGAACCTACCATGTTTAACAGAGTACCCTACTTTTTGATTCTGCCCCAAAAAAAAGTACTTCGTTCAACAGTATACAGATACCTATTAAGGTTTCAACTCAAACTATGCATTTTAGTTGTATAATTTAAAAATGATGAAAAGTAAACAAGAACTTCTGCATCATTAGAGATTGATATTAAATACTTTAAATGTATCATGTTTCTTGGTAGTTGATCGGGCGCATAACTAGTGTACATACAACTTTATCTCAACAACAGGCAGTATGACCATTTACTTATAGGTAACAGTGCCGAATATGACATTTTATTATGTGTTGACAAGGACCAAAAAAATAAGTAGAGTTACAAAGTATATACCTGTTGAGGATAAACAACATTAATGAGCAATAATTAAATTAGCCAATTTTTGCTTTTTTAATGGAAATAAAGTACTTGTTATAATGACTAAATACTTCGCATGATCAGAATAATTTTTTAAAAAAATTAAAAACCAAATAAACAAAGCAACATCATTTAAAAGTTTAAGAGAAGCCATCAAAGAGTAAGCTTGCCTGAAACCCATGCACAAAGACAACAATCTTCAATTCACGACCCTTTTGTTGTAGGCTAGCACCAGATGGCCTTTTTCTAGCTTCAAAGCTAGGTCCTGTTGGTGAGCCAATTTCATCTATTCTCCAAATATATACATATCTTGAATGAATCGGCTGTTGATCTGCAAGGAAGTCAAATTCTCCAGTAAATCTTTAACATATATAGAAGTAAAAAGGTACTCTATGTGGGAATAATCACACACCTTCGTCTGTGCAATACTTCGAAGATGAAGCTCTGCACACATAGATACAATTTGGGCAGGTTGTGCAGCAAAAAATAAAATTTCAGATTCAAAGACTAATTATTGAAGAATGTACTCGTGGACATCACTGAAAGTACAAGCCAGACACCGTGTTAATGAAACATGTAGAACACAAGTACTTACATCATCATTCAACTTCAACAAACTTGAAACTCTTTTATGCATACCATTATTGGACAACTCATCAATACCACTATTTAGATAATGATGAGGCATCTCAACCTTAGAGTACACCATCCATATTGACTTCAGCTCTCCGATCCTTAACTCATGCCTTACGTAGATATTTCAGTATCTTTCTATACAGGCATCAACAAGATTTGTGTGATTCTTTATGGGAATAGAGATTGGAGATGGTTTTCTTAGTGGACCCAATAGCCCTCTGTTTTGCTGATACCCATAAGTTTCTTCGTTCATTCTCATCTTGACTACTTCCCCTATAGCCGCAAAAAGCAGATCCTAAGTTCCCGGCAATAAAGACAATTGAGATTGACAAGTTGGGCTTCCACGGCTTGAACCCTGCTTGCACCCACACCCACTCCCAACAGTACACAATGTCGATTGTGGCGAGCCAGAAATGAACCAAGCCTAAATAACGAATCAAAGGTAAGAAAACCCTCAAATCGAAACTCAGTCAAGAAAAAATTAGAGTATCTTGCACTACTTATTGATAACCAATTCGCTACTTTAGTTTTCTCCAGGGTAAATAGATGGTCGGTTCTTGTGAAATCGTCCTCAAGAGTAAAGTGAGCCATTTGGCGCATCAAGTCTGCGATGTAATCCTCTTTATCACTCTTAGTTTCGGTGGAACTGACCACCGATTCAACACTGAAGACTGAAGAGAAGAGAGCAAATTAGGGGTGTTCGAATAGATTAGGGCAGATTTTTATTTTTATTTATTTTTTTGGTTCAAGTCGAGTTAAATCTGGGTCAAGCGGATCGGGTCGGTTCTGTGGTTTGGTTCGGTTCCATAAGATAAGGAACTGAAACTGAACCAAAATAAAATAGTTTTTTTATTTCTTATACTAGAACCAGACCGAAGTAAATCGATTCCGGTTTTAGAACCAAACTGACCGGTTTGATTCCACAAGGTTCCGAGTCAACCCGGAACCTATGATCACCCTATCATCAGTCATTTATATTTAGACATTATGACAGTTGTGTAGATGCATACAGTAATGTGTTCACTGAACTGACCACCTGTGTAAATCCTGCTTTGTGAATATAAGGACTAAAAAGAAGATTTTCTAAATTTTTGAATTATTTCTAAAATTTTTTAAAAAATAGGGGTCTCAACAAAATTTGACAAACTAAAATAAAAGAAATTGGCTTTCTTTCTGGTGTCACTCGACTTCTTATTCTTCTCTTGCATAGAATATCAGTCTCTCCATTTCTCTCTCAACCATTGGCCAAATTCATTTCAAATTTAAGTCGATTATCGTTCAAATTACCGTTGCTAAATGCTTTATCATTCTCTCCTAGTTGATTTAGTACTAATTTTATATTAGAAAAGGCAAAGAGGAGCAAGAAAGAAAGTTAAGGTTGAAGTCAATTTGGGAGATTTTTTAAGTCCAAGAATTTTAAGCACATCAAAGGCTTTCTTTTGAATTTTGGTAAGTATTACACCTATCTATAACTTTTAAAGTTTATTTAGGTATAAATTTTGAAATGGGTTTTATTGTGCATGAGTTAAATTTTTGATTTGTGATATTGTGTTAAATTAAGCATGATAATATGAATAAGTCTCTTTAATGGTTGTTCTTGAAGTGTTGAAACTGAGTTTAAAAGTTTGAATTAGTACGTAAATAGATTAAAGTTAGAATTGGTTTGGAAGAGAAAGGAAATAATGAGAATAGTTTGAACCTTTCGATGGTTATCCTCCGTTTATGAAAAATAGAGACATTTTTAGGAAACACTTATTTGAGACAAAATTGTTTTACACTAAAAATCATTTCGAACAAGTATATATAATGCCAAATCCGAACTCACTTGCTCTATCAAAGAGTCCATAAAATATTCTAATTTGGTCAGGTTTCGTCCTTAGAAATTTTAAGTTTAAGTAAATAGTCTTGTTCCGAGACCAATGATCTTGACCTAAGACCAATGGTCTTAATTCGAAACTAATAGTCCTGACCAGAGGATAATGGTCTTGACCCGAGACCAATGGTCTTGATCCGAGACCAATGGTCTTGACTAAAGAACAATGCTCCTGACTCAAGCTAAAATGAATGTCAAATTGTTAAAAGTCATAACTTTAGATCCAAAGAGAGTTAAGAAGCGTACAAGGTATCAATAGAAAGCTCTTTCTGAGCTTTATAATTTGATGATTTGTTCTGAGCATAATGGTATCGAGCTAAGTTAGTTATCTCAAATCCGAGACCAATGCTCCTGAACCGAGCAAAATTGAGTGTCAAATTTCTAGAGGTAATAACTTTAGATCCAGAAAGAGTTAGGGGACGTACAAGGTATCAATGGAAAGCTCTTTTCGAGCTTTATATTTTGATGCCTATGCAAAGCACAATGATGCCAAGATAAGCTTATTGTCCCCAAATCTGAGACCAATACTTTTGAACTGAGTAGAATTAAGTGTCAAACTTCTAGAGGTCATAACTTTGGATCTAGAAGGAATTAGGGGACGTACAACTATAAAGGGAAAGCTCTTTCCAAGATCTATAACCGGATGTTCTGTGTCAAGCACAATGGTGTCGAATCGAAGTGCCCAGCCAAATTGATTATCTCTAATCCAAGGCCAATGCTCCTGACCCGGGCTAAAATGAGTGTCAAACTTTTAGAGGTCATAACTTTGGAGCCAAAGAGAGGTTAGGAGATGTACAAGGTATCAATAGAAAGCTTTTTATGAGCTCTATAATTTGATATCTTATGAAAGGTAGAATGGTGCTAAACCAAGCTAATTGTTCTCAATCTAAAATTAATGCTTTTGACCTGAGCTAAAATAAGTGTCAAACTTTTAGAGGTCATAACTTTGGATCCAGAGAAAGTTAGGGAACGTACTAGGTATCAATGGAAATATATTTTCGAGTTATATAATTTGATGTTCTATGCCAAGCACAATGGTGACAAACCGATCTGGTTATCTACAATCCGAGACCAATGCTCCTTAACCGAGCAGAATTAAGTGTTAAACTTCTAGAGGTCATAACTTTGGATCCAAAAAGAGTTAGGGGACGTATAACTATCAAGGGAAAGCTCTTTCTAAGTTTTATAAATAGATATTAAAGCTGACCTGATTAAAGTCATTCTTAAGGTTAAAAAGTTAAAACAGTTTATAGGTGTATATATATATATATAACTAATACCTATCATGCATACATCCATCAAATTAAGGGTTTATACAAGTGAATGAAATTGAATATTGATAGTATTCAACATGTGTTATTTAGGCACTAAGAACTTGAGAGAATGACCTAGTAAGCGCGATGATCCGTAATGAGAGTGGTTACCCTCCCATTGTTGTAAGTAAATTTATATATATATGAATATTATATTGATATATGTGTATTATACATATATGTATTGCTTGTGTGTTAATCACGCGATTTTATTGTTAAAAGAAATTTGAAAAAAAATTGTTTTACGTGAAGTGTATGATATTGGGTTGATTTGATTACTTGGTCTACTTTTAAATATTATGTTATATACATGTTGAAATAGTAGAGGAGACCAAGATTTGATTATATGTTTTAAAATCATTAGTTGTAAATGATTTTGTTTTAATGTATATATATTGGTAATGTGGCTAGTAAGGCTAGATATTGATTTATGGCCAATGGGCCTGTTATTTGGTTGTATATATAGAGAGGTAGCCTATAAATGGACCTATTGACAGATTACATAGGTGAGTGGAGCCGCAGTGGGGCTGGTATAAGGGAAAATGTCCATGGCAAGCCCACTGTATGCCGAACACGCGGATGTGCAGTTATATAGATACCCTATAAAAAGCCCTAGTGGCTTGATAGAGTTATCTTGGATTAAACGGATATAACGAGAATAGTTGCTCGTGTCACCAAGCGACTACTCAGAGCCAACATCAGTGAGACGGACGGGATTTTATAATTCATGTTTTACCTTAATAAATTGATTTTGTAAAACATGAGATATGATTTGCTATTTTATAAAGAATGCATTTCATATGGTTTTATGCAGGAAAGACTCACTAATGGTTTCAACATTACCTCGGACAAAGTAGCGATCGAAGAAATATAGCCAGCCCAATATGGATATTTAAAACTGTTTGCAGACCAATGATTTGTTTTCTCATGACTTGATTTTGTGAAAATATATATGTATTTGAGAGCATGATGTAAATGAAATCTCAATATCATAATTTGAAAATGCGTGTGCATGTTGGTATATATGTGTATACTTTATTTAATCATTAAGTATAGTTGTATACTCATTACTTACCATTACAGCTTTTAGGTTAGGTACTTTAGTACTCGTCGGGCTAGTGATAGTCATAGAGAGCCTTCAACGCTCTAGGTAGGCTTCTCTTGACTCACATATGTACCTTGAGTCCACTAGATATGTCTACTTGGATTGTGTAATGTATTTGAAAACTAAACGTTTATGTAATTACTCATATATGTTCAAACCCAACTGAAAATGATTCCTATGATTATAATATTTTAAATAGTGATTTTATGTTGTGAAAGAATTTATTACGGAGATCAATTCTTTGATATTAATGATCCCATGGAGAAAATATTTCATTATAAATTGTTTTTAGGTTTTGGATGTTTACAGTGAAGCCTTACAGGCTCTCTTGATATATTTTGTAGTATAGGGTGTATCATGAGGGTTTGTGGCGATTGTTACAAGAGGACCCCAGGGACGAGGTGTGACAACCTAAGAATTACTCGATTGAGAGTTTTCTATGCTGTCAAAGAGTAAATCTCATTGTGATAATTGCGTAACAAATATTATTCCTTGACTTGAGATTGTTATAGTGACTTGCGAGCAACTAATCATATTTTGACCCTGAACGCACTAGTTATAATCCAATTAGAAAGGGGATCGAATATGATCAAGTACTCGCAAAGTATGTGAACAATCAACATGGAATTCTCCTTCCTCGAAAAAAGAGGTGAATTCTCTATGTCGTCGATAATATACTAGCTCAGTAAATTCTTGGCTGAGGTATCAATGTTAGATAATTTAGAAATGATATTATAGTTTTATCCATGAGCTACGGGATCGTTATTCGACACATAAGGACGGACTGAAAGTAGTTTGATAGTTTAATCCATACCACTGGGTCCGATCTGAAGTATTAGTCTGAAGAAAAGAATAAGTTACGCAGTAATTATAACTTACAGGTTCGATAAGAATACATTTTGTTTGTGTCATCCGACAATTGAGAAGTGTTGCTAGACGCCAACCTCGATTAATAGAAGAGTTTAACTCATAGTTTTTTAGAAAGATTTCCAAATAAAATGGATTCATTACCGGCTTGACATTGAATCTATTAGTCGTACTCACAAAGGTTAAAGTATTAAAATATTAATGAGTATCGAGAATATTGTATTTTCGATTGAGAAATTTTTTGAAATACATTTGACTAGCATCGGATGTATTCATGAATTAATTTCATGGCTGAACTTTTGAATTCAAATGATATTTATTTTATGAAAATAAATAATCAATGATTATTTATTAATTAGATTAATAAATTCTATTAATGACAATTTTGTAATTATAGTTTAATTAGATTAAACTTGATAAATTTGAATTTGAATTATATTATGAATATTAATTTTGGAATTAATATTTTTAATATTTATTGATATATTTTAAATATGAAAATTTTAAAATCAAATGGTTCAATTTCATATTTAATTATAGAATTAAATGATAATGAAATTAAAATTTTATAATAATTGAATATGATTTTTTACATGGATAACTCATAAATATAATTAATTGGGTTTAACCTAAAAGTTAATTGAATTTGAGTTATCCATGTTAAAGCTCAACTTGCTTTTTATTATTATTATTATTATTATTAATTTATTTATAGTAAATGAATTAATATATATATATATATATACAAGAGAAGTGGAAATAGTTTTGCATGCTTGAACAGTAACCAAAAACAAGTGCATTATTATGTTATATATCATATCATGAAGTAACTAAAAGGCATACAAAAGTACTCCGAGTAAAAGCAAAGTTAATGAACATTTATGTCCTTATGTTTATATTTGAAATAATAAAAATGTCATAGCTTAAGTATAAACAATGTTCCTCTCTTTCTCATTAAACGGACTGAGCAAAATTCATTTGTGAAATGTGTTTGGGCTGAGGTATATTTCTATAACCATATTGTTTTAATGTATTTAACACGGAAATATTCATTTATAAGTTTGCTTAAACATGAACATGCATGAAAATTTTAAAATGTCTTCTGTTATGCTTGCATGTCATAGAACATCTCATGCATCATTGTAAATGTAATAACAAATGCAAGATTTTGTTTTTTGGGATATCTGCCAAACTGGTGAACAGACAAACGTTTGTGGTTGCCAAAAAATTCAAATACTACTCAGACAAGGACACACTCCTTACATTGACATTGCTCTTGGCTGTTTGAGTTCAACGGTACAAAAATAAACCAAATTGAAGTTCACACATGCACAAACAGTGATGTAGTTTTACGCCACTTGCTAGTGCATGTAGTCTTCGATGGCTAATTTTTGCAGAAAAACATAATGTCGTATTTTTCATGATGAACCTGTTCGTGTGTCTAGAATTTAATTTAAAAATGTTTTAAGCATAAATATGAAATTTATTAGTTAATTAATTATTTTGTGAAAATGCTTAATTAATTTGAAATAAATTAAATCGAATTCCCAGATAATTAAGACATGAATTTTATGTGATAAATGATTTGTTATAATAATTTTTAATATGAATATTAATTATTTAGCATAACACATGATATTTAAAATGTTTAATTAATTAATGTGAAACAATGAAATTGAAATTGCGATTTTTATGTTAAAATATAATGTTTATTTATTTTGAATAAATGGATGGATGTATGATAATTGGCATGGGATGGACGTGGACTTTATAGATCATTTTATGTTAATTTATATGAATGAATGTGTAAATTGTTATTATTCATTTGTGTAATTGTATTATTAAATGAGGCCTGTGTGCCTCGTCTTTCTACTTAATTATGATTTGTATTTCTTTTCTCATTCTATATTTTGTACTCCCTCCGGAAATTTATTTTTGGAGTTTCTTATATGATATTTGAATGTACTAAATATTGATATAAGTTAGAATAACGATATTTTATGTAATTTAAATTTATTATAAAATTTCACGATCAAAGTCAAAGTAAATGAGGCTATTGATTAATACAACACTTGATGAATGATATTACAATCTACAAGTGGTAAGTATGTGGGATAATACCCACATTTGTGTCACTCCTAGGATTTGATAAGTGATGTGTCTTATGGCTTTAGACACATCACATTAGATTAAGGTTCACGCTATCCATTTAATTTTGCATTTATAATATTTATATGATAATTATTATATGCATGTTGAATAGGAATCCAACGTTCCTATTTCAATCTCCTATATCATAGTTAATATGACCTAAATTGTTAATAAGATTAATAACAAATGATTAGTTATTAATAGGATTAATAACCGTTACCTAGTTATTAATAAGATTAACAACGGCAATAACCATAATTAAAATATTAGTCTAAAGATGGTAATATTGGATATAAGCTAAAGGTCTTTCCGCCATTGTTAGGTTGATCCGCCTTTAATTGTGAGCCCTGAGAACTATCCTACCTTCCATGAGACTTATGTACCCAAAATATTAGCTGGGTCGCTTAGAGCATTTAAATGCCGATAAGACAATTATTCTTTCATAGTTTAGAGTCAGTCTTTCGTTGAATGATCATAAAAAGATAATTGTACATGCAGTAATAGTGGTTCAACTAGACATAACATGTAGGACTGTCCTACCTTTCAGGGGGCTATAATGTTGTGGAGGTCAAATAGTTAAAAATTACATTAAAAAATGTACTTAAAAAAATTGTTTCTTATATTTTATTATTTATAAGGACTGTTCGATCTTCCTGAGGACTCATAAATAATATTTGGATCCTAACCCCACTAAGAAAATTTTGTAGAATTTTCTCGAATTACTTTTAGGGTATATTAATTTAGTAAAATAGTGAGAGGATAAAATATATTTGTTAAAAACCTTACTTATATATTTTTTTACATGAGCGTAATTTTAATTGTTATATTTTAATGTTTCAGCATTATGATTATATTATCACTTTATACTATTTTAGATAGTTGCAAACTCACAAACACGAATTCAATGATTGGTATCGAAATATAAGGATAATCCTAAAACATGAAAAGCTCATTTATGTGATTAATGAGTTCAATCATGTTGCTCCTCTTGATAATACATATGTTATTGCTATTGAGGCCCATCAGAAATGGGTCAAAGATAATAATGAGGTCTAGTATATCATGTTAGCCTCTACGTGTAGTGAGTTACAGAGGCAACACGAGAATATGGATCCAGTTGCCATTTTTGCATGTCTCCGCCAGATGTATGGTACATAGATTAGGCCTGCCATGTATGACTTGGGTAAATGTCTTTTTTGAGCCTCCATGACACATGGTACATTTGTTAGTTCTCATGTTATCCGAATGATCGACATGATCAAACGATTAGAAAACTATGGGATTCATCTCCATCCATGGATACAGTAAGATTTGATATTACAAGATTTGATGTGTTCACTGAACTAGCCACCTGAGAATTACTCGATGGAGAGTTTTTCCTACTGTTAACAAGAAAATCTCACGGTGATAATTATGTAACAAATATTATTCCTTAACCTGAGATCGTCATAGTGAATTGCAAGTGATTCATCATATTTTAGCCCTAGACGCATTGGTTATAAGCCAGTTAAAAACGGGATCAGATATGATCAAGTACCCACGAAGTCTGTGAACGATCAACATGGAATTCTCCACCTTCGAAAAATGAGATGAATACTCTATGTTGTCGGTAATATACTAGCTTAGTAAATCTTTAGTCAAGGTATCAATGTTAGATAATTTAGAAATGAAATTCTAATTTTATCCATGAGCTACGGGATCATTATCCGACATATAAGGACGAACTGAAAATGGTTTGACAGTTTGATTCATACCACTGGTCCAGTTCAGAGTATTAGTCTAGAAAAATGAATAAGTTACGCGGTAATTATGACTTACAGGTTCGACGAGGATAAATTCTATTCGTGTCATCCGGCCGTCGAAGAGTATTGCTAGACGACAACCTCGATTAACGGAAGAGTTTGACTCGTAGTTATTTAGAAATAATTCTAAATAAAAAGAATCCATTATCGGCTTGACATTAAACCTACTGATCATATTTACACGAGTTAAAGTATTAAAATATTGATGAGTGTTGAGAATATTGTATTTTCGATAAAGGGAATTTTCGAAATACATTTGACTAGCATCAAATGTATTCTTAAATGAATTTCATGGTTGGATTTTTGAAGTCAAATGATATTTATTTTATGAAAATAAATAATCAATGATTAATAGTTAATTATGGATTAATTAATTAGATTAATAAATCCTAGTAATGACAATTTTGTAATTATAATTTAATTAGATTAAATTCGATAAATTTGAATTTTAATTATATTATGAATATTAATTTTGGAATTAATATTTTTTAATATTTATTGAAATATTTTGAATATGAAAATTCCAAAACCAAAAGGTTCAATTTCATATTTAATTATAGAATTAAAATAATAATGAAATTGATCCAAATTAAAATCCTATAATAATTGAAATATGATTTCTATTACACGGATAACTCATAAATTTAATTAATTAGTTTTAACTCAAAAGTTAATTAAATTTAGGCCATCCATGTTTAGGCCTAACTTGCATTTTTTGGTTATTATTATTAATTTATTTATTATAAATAAATTATATATATATATATATATATAATGCAGGAGAATTGAAAATAGTTTTGCATGCTTGAACAGTAACAAAAAAAAATAATAAGTGTCATCAGTATGTTATATATCATATCATGGAGTGGATAAAAGGCATATAAAAGTGCTCTAAATGGACATTCATGTCCTTATGTTTATATTTGAAATGACAAAAATGTCATAACTTAAATATAAACAATATTTATATCTTTCTCATTGAACAGACTAAGCAAAATATATTTGTGAAATGTGTTTGTGTTTGCTGAGAACAAAGAGAAGATATTGTCTAGCCATGAGTTTTTTCCTTCTAACATGTTAGCTCATCCATATGTCCAGAGTCCACACCAATTGTACAATACCTGATATTAGATTCTAAAGTCGGATTACAATATCCAGACTAAGGTATATTTCTATAACTATTGTATTTTAATGTATTTAACACGGAAATATTTATTTATAAATTTGCTTAAACATGTACATGCATGAAAATTTTAAAATGCCTTATATTTTTGTTTTGCTTATATGTCATAGAACATGCCATGTGTAAGGGCCACCTGCATTTGCTCGTCCAAGGCTAACTAGTGAATACATGGCTTCAAGTCGGAGAGCACTAATGGGGCATTGCTATGTACTTTTTCGCCCTTGAATTAATGAAATGTGCCGCTTGCATTGATTGTTCAATTTTGTTTGCTCGATGTGTTGTGATGCTTGTTTGTTCAATGCTTGTATGTTCATTGTTTGTTTGTTCGTTGCTTGTTTGCTTGATGCGTGCTTTATCTATGTTGCCTCGAATTGTATTACAATATGATATTTGCTTATTTTCGATTATTGTCTTTTGATTGCTTACGTTTGTAGGTAATTAACCTACTTGTGTTTACCATGTTCAGACTTGTTTAGGATGACTTACTAGTTCAATGCGCTAATGAGTACCGCACGGATTTGAATTTCGTCTAAGAGAAAATTGGCCCGTGATAGTTGGTATCAGAGCACAAAGTTATGATAATGATGTCTACAAAAGCTAACCCTTTAAAAACAACTCAATTGGATGCTCTCAAAAGAAAATTGACAGAATTAGAAGAGCATCAACAAGCATTGGATGCTTTCGAAGGAAAGTAGGTAGAGTTTGAGGAGCGTCAAAGAGCCTTGGAGGCGGCACAGAAGAGAGTGGGCTCACCCAATATCGAGGATTTGAGACAGGTTGTAATGCTACTAGAGTTCTTTGGTTCTCGAGTGAGCGTACTAGATACGAAAGCCGCTAGCTCTAGTTCCGAGTCGTCTAATGAGGGACATCTCAAGGATTTGGAAACACATCTTGCAGATAAGCAAGCATCGATAAATGAGAACACGGAGGAGTGCTGCGGTGCAATGGGTGTGATAAGGGAACGATTGGAGGAAGTGAATACAAGGGCGAACCTCACTACCCGCATCCTTACAACTCAGCCGGGAGCCTCCCTAGGCTCCAAATATAGATGGCTAAAGGTACCGGAGCCAAAACATTATAGAGGGGCTCAAGATGCCAAAGAGCTTGAAAACTTTTTGTTTGATATTGAACAATACTTTTGAGCTGTAAGGGCAGATTTTGAAGACACCAAAGTGACCATGGTATCTATGTACTTGTCCGGGAATGCCAAGTTATGGTGAAGGACGAAGTACCAAGAGATCCAAGATCGACACTGCACAATTGACAATTAAGAGGACTTGAAACAAGAATTGAAGAACCAATTCTTCCTTGAAAATTTGGCGTATCTTTCTTGAAGACAACTATAGGGGTTGACCTAAACTAGGACAATCCTCAAGTATATGAGGAAATTATAGGGCTTGATGTTAGATATCTGAGATATGACCAAGTAAGATCGATTGTTCTACTTCATTGAAGGCCTTCAATCTTGGGCCCAAAGTGTACTTCATTGAAGGCTTTCAACTTTGGGCCCAAAGTGAGCTTCAGAGATAAAGGGTGCAAGATCTTCTATTCGCATAAACTGCCGCTAAACGGTTATCAAATTCCTCACGTGATGGCCCCCAAGCAAAAAGGTCGTTACCTATGTTAGGAGAGAATGGTAATTGAAACAAGAAACTCAGAAATTGGGACCCCAACAAAGGTAGGGGAGCAACCAAGAGGCCAGAGCTGACTACCCGAGAAAACTAACATTTTTCAATAATAGGGAAGTAGATAAGAGGCTGTTTGGATGTTGGTTATGCAATGGCCCGCATAGAGCCTCAGAGCACCCTAAGAAGATGAGATTAAGTTTCATGATAGCTGAAGATTAATTGGTCACATGATGACACTGTGGATGTTGAGTGCCCTGAAGAAACAATCCGAGGGCAAGAAGCCCATAGAAAAGGGTCTTTTGCATGTTGATGTCTTAATCAATGGGATTATGGCAAAAAGTGTTATGGTGAACACGAGGGTCATTCGTAACTTCATTTCCGCTTTAAAAGCGAAGCGCCTTGGACTAAAGCTTAAGGTGGATGCTGGCCGCATAAAGGTAGTCAACTCTGAAGCCTTACCCACGAGCGAGTTGGCAAAGCAAGTGCGGAGAAGATTGGCGCTTAGAAAGGTTAATTAAACCTTGTAGTCCTGTAGTTGGATGACTTTAACGTCGTCTTAGGAATAGACTTCTTGTTAGAGAAGGGCACAATCCTAGTTCTATTTGCTGGTAGTTTATTGATCATAGAAGAAAGGCTCGCAATGATGCCGACCAAAGTCAAGCAACCTACAGCGGCAAGACTCTTATTCACCCTTCAATTCAAAAAGAGGAATAAGAGAGGAGAACCCTCTTTCATTGCCATTCTGACCTTAGTGGAAGAGAGGGGAGGGGAGTCGACCCTATTAAAGATTGCGAATATGTTGAAAGAGTTTGCCGAGGTGATTCCGGATCAACGGCTCAAAACCTTACCACTAAGAAGAGTAATTGATCATTAGATTGAGCTGGTGTTCGAGGCAAAACCACCCTTGCGTGCCTTTTACAGAACAACTCCACCAAAACTAGCCGAACTCTGAAAATAATTAAATGAATTGTTGGAGGTCAACTTTATCAAACCGTCAAAATCACTGTTCGGAGCCCTGATGTTGTTCCAGAAGAAGCAAGATAGGAGTTTACGGTTGTGTATCAACTATAAAGCTCTCAACAAGTTGACAGTCAGCAACACTTATTCCATTTCGCTAATAGCAGTTTTCTTTGATTAACTGAACTCGACAAGCTACTTTACCATGCTAGATTTACGGTCGAGTTACCATTAAATGAGGATTGCCGAAAGAGATGAGGCAAAAACAACATGCGTCACTCGATATGAATCGTATGAGTTTCTAGTGATGCCGTTCGGGTTAACAAATGCTCCTGCAACCTTTTGTACGTTAATGAATGATGTATTCCATGAATATTTGGATAAATTTGTAGTGATCTATCTTGATGATACGTGGTTTACAGTAAAACTTTATAAAAGCACTAAGACTGCTTGGCTAAGATATTCTAGAAGTTGAAGGACAATAAGCTCTTTGTGAAGAAAGAGAAGTGTTCATTTGTCCATAAGTGCATCAAATTCTTTGGCTATGTGATAAAGTAAGGTTGCATACGGATGAATTTAAACAAGGTGAAGGCTATCCAAGACTGGAAAATATTGACAAGCTTAAAAGAGTTACAATCCTTCTTTAGATTAGCTAACTATTACTGGCGGTTCGTAGAAGGGTACTCAAAGAAAACTGTACCATTAGCTGAGTTGTTGAAGAATGGCGTAATATGGAAATAGTCTAAGCAGTGTAGAAGAGCCTTCGATATCTTGAAGGAAGCAATAGTGAAAGATCTGATTTTTAGCCTTCCGGATATAACCAAGCTAGTTGAGGTGCAGACCAATGCATCTGATTTAGCATTAAAGGGAGTTTTATTGTAGGAGGGCCACCCGATAGCTTATGAGAGTCGAAAGTTATCAAACCTGAAGCAAAAGTACACTGCTAAAAAAAAGAACTCTTAGTTGTATTACATTGTTTACTGGGGTTTAAGTTTGTGGTGAAGACAGACAATACAGTTGTTAGCCACTTCCTTACACAACAGAAGTTGACCCCGAAATAGGCCCGATGGCAGGAGTTTCTTGCTGATTTAACTTTCACTTCAAAAATAAAGCCGAAAACTTAAATAAAGCGGTGGATGTTCTAAGTCACAGGTCAGAGCTCACGAGTTTGAAGAGGATGGCGACTATATCAGCTACCACGATTTTGATACCACTCCGAGAATGCATCAGGGAGAACTTAGAGAAAAATTTGATTTGTCGGACGATCATGAAGTTGGTGGAGGAAGGGAAAACTCACAGATTTTGGGTAGAATATGGACTTTTGTAGACGAACGGCAGTCGCCTATATATTCTAAAAGTTGGAGATTTGCGAAAAACTGTTATAAAGGAGTGTTATGACACTTTATGAGTGGCTCATTCGGGATAGTAGAGAACGTACGCCTTGTTAAAGTAAAGGTATTATTAGCCATAAATACAGGATAATGTAGCGAAGTATACCAAAACTTGCCTTATCTGCCAACAAAATAAGGTGGAGAAGCTGAAGATCTCAGAATTGTTGGAGCCGCTAAATGTGCCAAGTCGACCATGGGAGAGTGTCTCACTTGACTTCATCACCAACCTTCCGAAGATTGTGACTTGACTTATATTTTGGTGGTTGTCGATAGATTTTCAAAATACGCCACTTTTATACCAGCCCCAAAATATTGTGGAGCAGAGGAAACGAATAGATTATTCTTCAAGCATGTGGTGAAATATTTGAAGTTCCATAACACATTGTAAGTGACCGGAACCTCAGATTTGTCAGGACATTTTGGTCCGAACTGTTTAATCTTCTTGGGTCGCAATTGAATATCTTATCAAGTTATCATCCCCAAACTGATGGGTAGACAGAGAGATTTAATGGAATGTTGGAAGAGTATTTATCTCATTTTGTAAATGCTAACCAGAAGAATTCGGTACAATTCCTAGACATAGTACAGTTTTGCTTCAATGAAAGGAAAAGCTCATCAACAAATTGAAGTCCCTTTGAAGTAGTGATTGGACAACAACCACTTCTATCTCACACAGTTACAGAATATAAGGGAAAGCTCTATCAAACCTTTAATTTTACCAAGGAATAGAGAACTAACGTCGAAATAACTCAAGCCTATATGGAGAAAGTCGTCATTAGGATGAAGAAGTGGGTAGACAAAAGTAGAAGACTGCTCGAGTTCAAGCTTGAAAACTTGGTGTTAATTAAGTTGATTCCAGAATAGATTCTCTTCCGGGGAAGCCAACACCAGAGACTAATGCAGAAGTATGAATGTTCAGTTCTAGTCATTGTTAAAATAGGAAAGGCTTCATACAAGGTTGAGATGCCAACTTGAATGAAGATGCACCCAGTCTTTTATGTTAGCAGGTTAAAGCCACGCCACACCGACAAGAGGGATTTTGCTCGCAACTAACCAGCAAAAGAGAGGAGATCACAGAGCAATCACGGAAAAAAACTATTAAAGAAGTTGAATAAATTCTAGCATAGAAACAAGTGAACGAGGAAGGGGGACTACGCTACAATGAGTTTATTGTGAAACAGAAGGGCCTTGGTAAAAAAGAAACCAGTTGGGAGAAAGCAAAAAAACTAAAGCCGTTTCAGCAGAAGATTAAAGACTTCAAGACTACGTAATCGTCGAACATGCCGATAGATTAGGTAGGGGAGGATGGAAGGGCCACTCGCATTTGCTTTTCCAGGACCAACTAGTGAACACATAATCACAAGTCAGGAAGATACTAGTGGGGCATTGCTGTGTACTCATCTGTTTTTAAATTAATAAAATATGCTATTTATATTGATTGTTCAATCTTATTTACTCGATGTATTATAATGTTTATTTGTTAAATACTTATATGTTTATTATTTATTTATCCGTTGCTTGTTTGATTAATATGTATTTTATCGATATTATCTTAAATTGTAATATGATATAATATTTATTTATTTTTATTTATTATATTTTGATTGTACTTGCGTACAAACTTATTTAAGATAACTTATTTAAACTAGTGAGTACTGTATTGATTCGAATTTTGTCTAAAATAAAATGGGTTTGCGACACGGTGCATATACATTTAATCGAACCTACAAATTCATCGAACACTTGGTTCAGAATCTTGGTTTAGAATGGAACCCTAAACCCACTTCCCACTTTGATGCTCCCGCTGGATGTGATCGTCGAGATATTAGAACGACTGCCAGTGAAGAGTCTCCTCCGCTTCAGAAGCTTGTCGAAGTTCTTTCGTTCCTTAATTGACGGTCAGTATTTCATCAACCTCCATCTTCAACGCTCCATCGAAACCAACTCCAATCTCAGCCTTATTTTTGCTGGTTACACTTACATGTGGAAGCTTGGATTTACTTGATAATTGTACAGAAGTCGATCATCCGTTCAAGAATTGCAGATATATTCAGAGATATGATACTTTAGTGATTGTTTCTAGCAACGGAGCACAACCGCGAGGAAGGTATAGTTTTGTTTAACCCATCAACTAAGAAACACCGAGTGTTGCCCAAGTTTTATAGCGATTTGGATGATTACGACGCTTATTTTGGTGGGTTTGGTTATGATATTTCTACTGATGATTATAAGTTTGTAAAAATCATAGTTTTTAATGATCCATTGTCTATGAAAGTAACAATTTATAGCTTGAAAACCAATACATTGAAAAGGATAGAAAATTTCCCATACTCATTTGTCATGAATTCTGGAAATGGTGCCTTCGCGAGTGGTCCATTACATTGGGTGGCTAATTTGAATCCAGAAGCTGATGAAGATGATTTAATCATCACTTTTGATTTAACGAGAGAGGAATTTTACCAAGTGCCTATGCCTCCTACTGGAGAGGGAGTATATTTTTTATCGGTGTGGAGATTCTGAGAGGATGTCTATCTGTAGTTTGCAGTATGGGGTGGAGGATTCTTGGACTAAACTTTTTTCTTTCCAAAAGGGAGCAATTGTACCTGGTGATTATGTGCCACCTTTGG
The DNA here is from genome assembly GCA_035584115.1 of Cedrela odorata. NCBI lineage: Eukaryota > Viridiplantae > Streptophyta > Magnoliopsida > Sapindales > Meliaceae > Cedrela > Cedrela odorata. The sequence continues at coordinate 7,552,441 of JAXCLQ010000014.1, forward strand.
TTTATTCAAAGAGTGGGAAAAAAGTTTTTGTTAAACACTATGGGGATCTTTTTTGGTATGACCTTGAAGAGCAGAGAATTGAGAGTCGTGTTGAGATTGATGGTAAGGTGCGAGGATGTTACGATGCCATTATTTGTGTGGATAATCTTGTTTCACCTAATGCTGATACAAGAATAGATGATTAGAGGTAGAGCAGCGGGCAGAAGAAGAGGAGATACAAGTTAGAAGAGGTAAAATCATTTGAAGTTTTTATTTAATTCTTAACATTATACCTACTGTGAATTGATAATTTGCAGTAAGAAATAATCTAATGTTACAGTTTTCTGGTCTCATCTCTCGGTCTTGTATATGCTCATGGAAAAGTTTCTGAATATGGAAGTGTATAAGAAGCTCATATTTGTATATTTGATTTACGGAAATAATACCTTTTGTGCTTTTGAAGAATGATTTACAGATATAATTGACTAAAATGAACACATGCTCTTACTCGTCTCTGCATATTCTTTTCGTTTTGCTTGGACTATTTTATTGATGATTCCTGAGAGAAATATGGGAACCAATAATTGATAAACCCGCAATATTTATCCACCTTACAAAATTTTGGATTATAATGCAAGGTCTCTGAATCTGAAATCCACACTAAGCAAATTATAATTTCACCGAATTTCATGGAATTCCATCGAAGGATGTTTGTATGGAAAACTATAAGCAACGATGACTCAAAAGGACTGGCAAATGTCATATATCATAAGAAAAATATATATTTTGGGCAAATATTTAACAAGGAATGTTCAAGCCTGCTTCCATAAACACAAAAATGAAGAAAGGTTCAAGCCTAATACATACGCATCATGTTGAAAAAAAAAATCAGGGACGCCACGTTACTCTGAAATTGATCGGCAACAAAACCATCAGACTCTATAACTCTATTACTTTGTAAACTACTAAGTCTTACAAAATATTTTATCTTATGATCCACATTAAGCTAATTTGACTAACAGTAAAATTACTGCAAAAATTATGTACAACTGACATTAAGGTTAGAACCTAAATGCATGCACTAGAAACATAAACTGCCCAAAGTCTGACAGCTTGAGTCAATGAATCTAATACACTTTTCTGAAGCCAAACCGATGAAAAACTGTGCATACCATAATTGCTGTGAGATTTTACATCATTCCTATTCGTTCTCAATTCTCTTATCCCATGCCAACCAGCAATTAAAAGCCCATGACGGGTTTTCTTTCTAAATTTTATAGCACCCTTCACATGCTTTGTCTTTGACTTTCCCACGGAAATATTAGCTTGCTTAAAACAAATGAAACCATTTCTGGCGCTGAGCAAAAGAATCAGCTGAGGTTTTGCTGGGAGTTACAGTAATTCTTTCTGCATTAGTAGCAACCCATTTACCGAAGTCGGGCGAAGAAACAAGTTCTTCTACTGCTCTTTTTGTCGAGTCTCTGGTGAATTTTTTCAACTCTTCTTTTGAGAACTTTCTTCTTTCAGGAGTGGTATGAAAAGCAGAAGGGAAAATCTCTGAATCTGACAACTCCCTAGGTGAAGACCTGTTAATACCTGGAGTAACAACCATCATGGAGGAAGAGCACATGGTAGTTAACATGGTAATCCTGACTCTTCTAGTGCTACTTAGGGAGAAAATGAAAATCAAATTTATGCAACAAACCTTGCTTAGAAGAATTGCATGAAGTCAGAGACAAGCGCTTGGATGAACGTTGGACGAACTTATAGTCATCAGGACTCTTATACATATATTCATCATAATAGTCTTTCAATGGTGATAAATCAGGAACCTGAGAGTGCCTCCAGCAATTCTTTACTAATTTGAACAATTTCCTGCAGAAGGTATACCATGAATATCATGTTTCCACTGTAGTCAAAAGGCACTAGCACAGAAAACAAAAATTGCGAATGAATAGAAAAGTGCGCAATGGAAACTGCAGAAAAAGTTCTGCAGCACAAAGCTTACTAATTAGTTGATGTATAGTTCAGATAGATAATATCATTTCAATACCAGAACTAGAAAATATCATTATACTATTCTTTTAATGTCAGAATAAAGCTAACAGAAATTTCTACATCATTTACCAGCATTCAGGATTTTCTGCTCAAAGATACATATAATATAAAATATCAAGGCTGTAGAAAGTGACTTGGTGATAAAAGAAAATGAAAGAGCTCCAGATTTGGAGAAATACACTTACTTGAAAGCACGGCGCAAGAATCTCAATCTAGCGACTTTCCTTAGTATTGATGAGACAAATATTCCAAATATTAATGCTTCAGCTGCTAATAGTGGATCCAGAGAACTCTGGAACAACAAATACTTGATTCAATTTGTAAATAATGAAGTACATACTTCATTACATAAATCAATAGAAAAGATAGAATAATAACTGTGGGGGAAAACAACCTGAAGAATCATGATGACTGCCAAAATGCGGATGGACCATGCAACAAAGTTAGATGTGCTTATATCAATTGATCCATCTTCTGAAAGGACAAGTTTGCGAACAACCCAGAAGCCCAACCATGCTCCAGCCAGAACAATAAAAGCCACCAGAAAGATTGCCAACTGCATTTTATAATTTTGACAGGATATAATTTTTCAAATATTATTATCAGTCACTACAAACAATCTCAAGCAAACCAATTAGACTTAATGTATATACAATTTATCTGCAGAAACTATAGCCATAAGCAAATTTAAATGAAGCAGCAAGATAACAGCAAATGTATACTCCATTGTAAACAAACGAAGTGACCAATAGAAAAACAAGAAATTATAATTAGTATTATCATCATCAGTAACAACAGAAATAGCAGGTAACAAACATAAACAAAAAATAAAAAAAGGTGTGAATCTAGATTATCTTGAAAATGAAGGGTTTACCAAAATTATTAGACACATGTACCATGGTGCTTTATAGAACAAATTCCAAAAGATTTCTCATGGAAAACAGAAGAGACAAAAGAAAGGAAGAACCATTATTTCTGCTTAAGTTATATGATACACTTTATTCCACAGAACAGGCAAACTATAAGTAAAACAAGATGCTGGTGCGCTTCTACATAATTTTTTATCATTTCATCGATACTATGGATCATTGTTTATTACAATGTACACACAATGCATCATTGTTTACTACAATACACTGACTTTACAGTTCCCTAACCTGACAGGAAACTCCACTTCAACAATAGTTCTGACAAAGGATTTCTAGCCATCAACTCAAACTTAACGACAAGTACCACAGTTTAGACGGTAGCTCTAATTTGTGTAGATAACTATACCATCTCTATCTAGGTAGAATAGAAATGTAAAAAAACATGTTACTTTAGAAAACATATATAAATATAAAATTCTAACGGATTCTCTATGTAATAGCTTCTGACATACACATACTAGTGAAATTGCATAGAGCCTGGATGTGATCCATCATAGTCCACTGATCACTTGCGACCCATATACTAATAACAGAAAATACTCCTTTCAACATGACCACAGTAGTCAATTACAAGAATTTAGGCAAACAATCATGAAATATTCTCTACACTGAATTGATACGAAAGCTATAATCAACATATATAAGACAACTTACATACAGGATTGTACATGTCTTCACCAATACCAATCTCCATAAGTATTAAACGCAATAGACGTGGCAAATAGTTCAGGAGAAATGATCCCAAACCAATCTAGAAAAAAAAATGACAGCAAGATTTAGACATTCTTTCAAAATAAATAAATAATTAAAGAGCAAACAGAAAAGTTGATACTCACAAGAGATGAGTACATAAATATTGCAAGTGAGTTCTTTCGGCCGGTTGGCAGAAGTTTCATACCCTGTCAATAACCCACGAATTGATGATAGTGAAACTAAAACATCCAACTGAACCAGAAAGAATAATCCCAGATTAAGGTATCAGGTCAAAATAAATTAATTTTGCCTACTAAAACTAGAAACAAGAATCCTTCAAATAGTAGGATTAAACTTCAACCTTAATAGTACACATTAATAGTAGTAACAGAAATGATATATACCATTTAAGCAGGAAACACTTCGACATATCATAACATCACAAACAAAGGCTACTACAGAGTAACGAAAGCACATTCAAAGTTGTAAACCTAAACTGTAAAGGAGTTAGAAGGTTATATACACTATTAAAGCCTCATCCTCCATTAATAATCATACATGTGCAAGACAAGGACAAGCAATTTGCAACAAGAAGAAGATTGCCACAATTGAAAATCAGATATAAACCAAAACAAACAAAAGTGGCATGTAAAACATTATTCAGAGTACCACTCTTTTACTCCAAGTTCAGTGCTGCTGCTACCATAATTACTGCTGTTACTACTCAGAAAGCTATCAAAATGTGGCAAAAAGAATATCAGATATGGGCACCATAAAAAAGAAAAAAAGAAGAAAATCAACATGGAATAAAAACAATATGAACAAGAAGTCCACATCAACATAATGTCCTATTTTCATTAAGTATAACCTAGCAATAAACAAAACATATAGACTTTTATGTACAATAAATTTGCGTCAACAGTACCTGAGGATTAAAATAACATGCATAGCTTTCAAACTGTAAACAAAATCTAATAATGGAACTTCCAAAAATTGTATTACCTGAAAAAGGACCATTAATATAACAAGGAAGACCCCAACTGCCATAGCACTGCCATAGTAGAATACCAATGACTTGCTCAGAGTAGATGCCAAACTCAACAGAATGATGCCCACAATAAAAAATACAATACGATATAAAAAAATTTCTGCAAACATAAGAAGAAAATAGATAGACAGGTTATTAATGTCAGAAATAAAGCAAGAGAGACAAGCATTCACCAAATTGTTCTTGAAAAAGCTTACCTTCTTCAATAGAAACCTCAAGTGGCTCTAAGGATGAAGTGGCAGTCCTTATATCTAAGATTTTATGGTCAAAAGGTGACATTGATTGCACCCATGCACCCTTGGAAACTTTCTCCCAACGGCCTTGAGAGCACATTCCCACCCCAAGAGAAACATTCCTGCAAAGGAAATGCAATGCTTTAAAAAACAAAAAGGCAACATTGAAACCATATGCTTAGACAATCATTGGTAATCAAACTCTGCAAAACTACAACAACTTGAGAATAACTATAAGAAGTCCACTTAATGTGCAACAATAAAAATTTGATGCATCTGTCAGTTAACAGACTTTTCTCATGAAGGGTCTTATAACACCAACAATATCAAATTATAATGGACAACTCCTAAAAGCAATCATTCAAACCACTCATTATGCAATTTCAGGTATAACAGCACTCAGTACAATCACTCACCCATGGAAGCAAACTTCCACATTTGGACGGCGTAAGCTTGAACTATTTTGTGAAACTTTCACCTTCACTGAATGAGCAAACTTTCTCAAATACCTCAGCCTTGACAATCCACAAATGCTTATTCTTTCACAAAAAACTTTAGTCCCCGGCTTTAAACCGGGAGAATTCTCCACTGTCAAGCCAGGAGACAGCTGCAGTGCAGTAGATTGACCAACAACTGCAGAAACCGAAAAAGATAAAAGCACATAAACAACCAACATGTTACATGTAAAACCCTTTACATGCACCCACCACATTATTTTATTCAGATGCTTATTATTTACAAAAATAAGGACACATAAGGTTCATGCACTATTGCTAAGACATCCATCTGTTTAGTAGCTAAGTTCCTAAGAAAACCAAGACACCAACTTAATTAAGTTCCTTAGTAATTAACAATATATATATGTTACTATATTAGCTTAATTTTTAATCTTCTTGGGCACCAAATATTAGAAAAACATAAACTCTTTCCTGTTAATCCCACTAAATTTCTTAAGTTTCCCTAATAAGCAAACACAAACCAAATAACTACCAACGCAGACAGCTGAAACCCTATATTTCAGAATTCAATATCATTATGAACTGACAGTGACACATAAGTAAAAGATTGAAAAGAGAGAGAGAGAGAGAGAGACAATACCTAACGAGTATTGATTGGCGGAGACGACGGGGTAAGAAACTGAAAATGCGATGAACAAGATCAAGAGTCCAAAATCGGAGCTCCGAATCCGTTTTGCAGTACCCATGGAGAGACGCGATTTTGAAAATGCGACTCAACGGAGAAGGTATTTCTGCCATTTCGTGAGTCGGTGATTTGGGCCCAGAAAAGACGGCTTTGTGTGTTTTGGGCTTTGGGTGGACCCAATCAAGCCCAATCTACACATATTTAATTAGATTTTTTTGCAAGACATACCTGAAAATACCAAAAGATTAAGGTAATAATTTAGATTATTATGTCTATTACGTTAAATAAAGATAAATTTAAATTTAATTTATTTAATAATTATGTCAAATTTAAATTTATAATTTTTGATACACGTGAACTCATTTATGACATAATTAATTATTTAAATAATTATAATATATTAATTTATTTATAATTTAATTATTTTATTTTATTTTTTAAAAATAATTATATTATAAAAAATATTTAATTATATATAGAATAAAATTAAAAATTATTTAAGTATATAGTATATTATATAAATATATTATAATATATAAATATGTATATTATTATTTTATTCGTTTAATAATTATATTAA